>PVKP010013396.1:0-55642 GCA_004027715.1 Plecturocebus donacophilus | reverse complement strand
TTCTCTTCCTTTTTTTCTTCTCATTTTCTTTTCTTCCTTTCCCTTTTTCTTTTCTTTTGGAGTTTTGCTCTTGTTGCCCAGGCTGGAGTGCAATGCTTCGATCTTGGCTCACTGCAACCTCCGCCTCCCGGGTTCAGGCAATTCTCCTGCCTTAGCCTTCCTAGTAGCTGGAATCACAGGCATGCACTATCATGCCTGGCTAATTTTTTTGGCATTTTTAGTAGAGATGGGGTTTCTCCATGTTGGTCAGGCTGGTCTCGAGCTCCTGACTTCAGGTAATCCACCCACCTCAGCCTCCCAAACTGCTGGGATTATAGGCATAAGCCACTGCACCCAGTCAATACATTCTTTTCAATTGACATTGCTCCAGAGAGCCAGGAACAGTTTGCCTTCATGTGGGAAGGGAAACAATGGACTTTCACAGTGTTGCCACAGGGCTGTGTGCATAGTCCCTCTATATGTCATGGTCCCACCATATGTCAGGGTCTGGTTGCCACAGGCTTAGCCGCCTGGAAATGTCCAAAGGGGATCCACCTGTTCTATTACATTGATGATATTATGTTAACCTCTGATTCTCTTTCAGATTTAGAAGGGGTGGTGCTCCTCTTGCAACAACATTTGGCAGCATGGGGTTGGGTTGTCAATGAATCCAAGGTCCAAGGATTGTCTGCAAAATTCTTGAGAGTTATCTGGTCAGGTAAGACAAAAGCCATACCAGAGGGCATCATGGACAAAATTCAGGCACATCCAGCCCACCACGGGGAGACAGCTGCAGACCTCTGCGGGCTTCCTGCAGTATTGGCAGGCATTCATGCCTGATTTGGCTCAAATGACAAAACCATTATACTGGTTGACAAAAAAGGGGGCTACCTGGGATTGGGATGATGAGGCTAAGACAGTCTTTCTGGCAGCCAAGTGGGCAATTCAATAAGCACAGGCCCTACAAGTGATTCACCGGGGTGCCCAAACTTGATGTGCATGTGACCACAGGTGGTTTTGGCTGGGGCCTATGGCAGTGCATGGAGTACTTTAGAACACCAGTAGGCTTTTGGTCCCAGCTTTGAAAGGGAGCTGAGCTCCAGTATTCATTGATAGAGAAGCAATTAGCAGTTGCATATACTGCCCTTCAGGCTTGTAAGAGTGTGACAATACGGGCTACACTCATTGTGCAGACAGCTTTTCCATAATGGGGTGGATATGTTCATGTGTAACAACCCTCTGGACTGGGACAGCACAGACATCCACTTTGGCAAAGCGAGGTGTCTACTTAGAATAGCGGAGTAGCCTGAGTACAAGCCCCCTAGCAACAGAATTACAGGAAGTCCTGGGACCTGTAGTCCTAATGCAAGATAAGGCCATGGATAGGCCCGAGGCACCCCTGGACCCCAAGCCATCACTACTTAAGGAAGGGCCTCCCCCCATTCCTGATGGGGCATGGCATATGGATGGGTCTAGCCGGGGTGCCACTGCTGCCTGGACGGTTGTTGCAGTCCAGCCTAGTACTGATACCATATGGTTTGACACGAGGTATGGACAAAGTAGTCAATGGGCTAAACTCAGGGCAGTGTGGATGGTGATCACCAAGGACAAAGCACCTATGGTAATCTGGACTGATAGCTGGGCAGTTTATTGAGGCCTAATGTTGTGGTTAACTACCTGGAAGTCACAGAATTGGTTAGTTGTCCACTGACCCATTTGAGGGCCAAGCTATGTGGCAAGACCTTTAAAAATTGGGATACCAAAAAAATGTAACTCTTTATCATGTGTCAGATCATGTGCCTTTGGCTGCCCCTGGCAGTAACGAGGCAAATGCCTTGGCCAGGGTCCAATGGTTGAAGTCAGTACCTACACCAGATTTGGCCTGATGGCTACGCTGGAAATTGGGCCATGCAGCTGGAAATTGGGCCATGCAAGGGGCTAAACTAATGCAGCAGGTCAATAAGCACTGGGGTCTGTCTTTGCCCTTGGGGGATATTTGAGAGGCCTGTTTTAAGTGCCCAGTGTACGCACAAGCATACCCCAGACAGAGGCAGCTGCTCAGTGTCATGCAATGAGTGTTGATAATAGGGCAGATGCCCTTGACCAGATGGCAGATAGATTACATTGGGCTGCTAGGTCGGGTGCCGTGGCTCATGCCTGTTAATCCCAGCACTTTGGGAGGCCGAGGCAGGTGGATCACTTGAGCTCAAGACTTTGAGTCCAGCCTGGGCAACATGGTGAAACCCTGTCTCTACTAAAAATACAAAAAATTAGCCAGGCGTGGTAGTGTGTGTCTGTAATTTCAGCTACTTGGAAGGCTGAGGCATGAGAATAGCTTGGTCCCAGGAGGCAGAGGTTGCAGTGAGCTGAGATCATGCTACTGCACTGCAGCCTGGGCGACAGAGTGAGACTCCGTCTCAAAAAAATTAAAATAAAAGATCAGATTACATTGGGTCACTGCCAAAATTGCAGGGATACACGCATGCACTGGCAGCTGTAGACACGGCACTGGTCTATTGTTTGTCTACCCTTGTAGGGCGGTCAACCAACAACATACCATTTGGGCCCTGCAACACTTGTGTCCTCTATACGGTCGCCCCTTGGCCATTGAAAGTGGTAGGGGAACACATTTCACTGGGAAGCAAATACAACTGTGGGCATGGCAGATGGACATAAAATGGGGATTTCATGTTCTCTATGACCCACAGGCTGCTGGCATGATTAAACGATATAATGGACTGTTAAAAAGAGGATTATGCTTGCATGTTACTCCCCTCTCTTTTTGGAGCTAGAGTTCATGGCTGGACCTGGTTCTCCAGACCTTAAATGAGTGGCCATGAAAAGGTGGCGCAGCCCTGGTGGAGGCCCTGCTGCACTGGGCCACCGCTCCCATTCAGTTACAGATACACATCAAGGATGACCTCGTCTGACCAGGTATTGGAATGAATGGTAACCTCTTGTTACCTGCCCCAATTACCCTAAAGGCAGGGGAACAAAAAACCTGGCTTTGACCATGGACCTCCTAACCCCCCCTGCCCCTATTGCAGTTGGTTGGCCATCATAGCCCCCAGGGGGAAGGCCTAGAGTACGATTTACATGTCACTCCTTTGTATTTAATGTATGGCCTCCATGGTTGACTGTTTGTAGGGGAACAGCCAAGGAGGGAACCCTCCTCCGGGGGACATATATAGTCTGTGTGGCCTATTATGAGCTTCCCAGTAACTTTGGCATGGCTACAGGACGCAAAGGAACCATGAGGAGCTAAAAAGGTGTGATACCATCATTCAGGGAAGAAGCTGCTGGCGGCTGCACTGCTATCCAGAGATGAATGGTTGGACTGTATTTTACCTGAGGGGCATGATTTACCCATTAGTACCTGTGCCTGCTTTGTCTTTTCGACCGTAGGTTGACATGCTCCAACAGCATTGTGGAATGGGCCCGAACCTAGGCTGATGTGACTCATATTTCCAATTATTAGATTGGCACCGCCCTTCCAGTAACAGCTGTGGATGGCTTGCCCTGGCATATACACCCAACTTCTATGGAGAACTGGACTTGGCTAGAGATTTGGGGTCCTATGGGCGACACCTGGAATACAACATGGCAATCTTTGAATAAGGGCATGGCTAACCCATAGTGTCTATCATGAATGTGGCTGGTTAGTGGGAGAACACAGGGTGCCCCCACCAGAGGCACCACAATGTGTAGAGCAACATTGAGGTGGCAATGCCATGGAGTGGTCACCTGCCATAGTCTGCACAAATATCACACGTCATCACACCTTTGGTGAGATGTGTGATATTTGTGCAGACTATGGCGGGCAACCAAGTCTTTTTGGCAGAAAAACTTATTGAAATAGGCAGCATCATCAAGACCAGGCCCTGATGGACTTTGTGCCCCCTGGGAGTTTATGGGCCTGTGAAGACATGGGATGGCAGAATTTGCCAGCGAGCTCGACTGACTGCTGTACCTGGGGGTGGCCTTCTATGCCTGCCACTATGTTTCCCACATTGCCTAGATGCCCAGACAACTGGGAGGTGCTGTGTTCCCGGTTTTTGGCAGTACGCCAGGCCCCTTCATGGCTCTACTCCTTACTTATGACTATCGCTGGAGCGGGTGTCATCACTGTAGAAACACAGGCTACAGTGCTTGCAGAGCACAGTTTGGGCCCTAAATTACACCTGAGTCTCCCTCCTCCTGTTAACCAATGAGGTTAAACTAAAAAGGTGGTGCTGCAAAACTGAATGGCTTTAGATATAGTAATGGCTGCCCAAGGTGGCACCTGTGCCCTCATAGGGACACAATGTTATATCTTTATTCTGGGCAATTGATAAAACATAACAGCAGCCTTGCAAGAGATCTCACAGGAGATTAAGGCAGTTGAGAGCCTTACTGACAATCCCCTGTGGAGATGGTGGTGTCTATGGGCTCTGGCTTACGTTGGGCCCTGATAATCATGGGCAGCATAGCAGGAATATTAGTGGTAGGTTGCTGAGTGTATGATGGACTATATTGTTTGCTTAGAGCAACAGCAAGGAAAACCAAGCTGGCCCCCAAGCAGAAAACTGCTCAGGGTGGTCTAAAGTAGTTAACAGTATGTGCATATAATAACTACTTTAACACAAGTTAAACTAGTTCTTTAAGCATGGGATATGTGACCCTGCCCCCATGACTCCCTCATCGAAAATGCTTTCTAGTTTGTCTTTGATCGGTGATAAGCAGGTACCAGCTGCCTGCCTTTATTTTTGTTCTATGAGAAAACACAGAACACCTGTTTGTTAAAAATAATCACCTGTTCAGAGAATACATATGTGGATCAGAGTCTGCTTGAGGTGCTCAGCTTGGAAGGCTGTTAGCCCCCTGATATCCCACTTTGCACTCTATTTCTGTGTCTGTTTCATAATTCCTTCAGCGCTGCCTGGGTGGGGGTCTCCATGACTGAGCTGGTCTCGGAAGTAGGCTGCTGCTCCTTGTAGTGTTGCTGTGGCTTATGGGACCAGGGTGCTGCCCTGTGGGCATGTGTCCCCACTGAGAGGACCCTTTTGGCCTAGGAGGTAGAGTGTAAAGAAAATGGCTGTGTGGTAGTCAAGAGCAGGCCAAGGTAGACATCCAGTGCAGCATGACACAGCAGGATTGGAGCTCAGGCACACAACCCCATGCATTATATAATCACAGTTGTGTAACCATGTTATGGGTGGGCTCATCACCTGGCTCTGAGCCACTAATGTCTGTGAGGAGCCTAAATGTATCACCAACACTGTGAGAGGGGCACATAATAAAGCCATATCCCACCTGCCTAAAGCTCCCCTAGTGTTCTTTCAACTACCCGCCAGCCACCCACCAATTCCCCTTGGACCCCAGGTTAGGTTGTAACCTGACAATATGTACCACATTTTCTTTATCCAGTCTACCACTGATGGGTACCTAGGTTGATTCCATGTCTTTGCTATTGTGAATAGCACATCAATGAACATGCAAATGCATGCATCTTTTTGGCAGAAAGACTTGTTGCTTTTGGATATATAACCAGTAATAGGATTGCTGGGTAGAATGGGGGTTCTGAGTTCTTTGAGAAATCTCCAAACTGCTTTCCATAGGGTTGAACTAATTCACATTCCCATCAACAGTGTATAAGTGTTCCCTTTTCTTTGCAGCCTCACCAGCATTGGTTTTTGACTTTTGACTTTTTAATTATTATTATTTTTTGAGATGCATTCTCACTTTGTTGTCCAGGCTGGATTGCAATGGTGTGATCTTGGCTCACTGCACCCTCTGCCTCCTGGGTTCTAGTGATTCTCCTGTCTCAGCCTCCCAAGTAGTTGGGATTACAGGCACCCACCACCACATCTGGCTAATTTTTGTATTTTTAGTAGAGATGGAGTTTTGCCATATTGGCCAGACTGGTGTCAAACTCCTGACCTCAGGTGATCTGCTGGCCTTGGCCTCCCAAAGTGCTGGGATTACCAGTGTGAGCCACCATGCCCAGCCCAATTTTATCATTTGTCTTCTCACATCCTCTATAGCATTGCAAGATGTCTTACTATCCAATTCTTTGCCCAGTCCAGCCTGTCAGATAATCAGGTCTAGCCCTTTGGCCATCAATCTAGACTGGATGCCCAGTTGAGTCACAGCTGTTGTCCCTGAACTTCCCTTTATCTCACTCCTATGTTGGATCTCATTTCTAGACACACTGAACTTTTTCTTTTCCTGGAGACAGGGTCTCTGTCACCCAGGCTGGGGTGCAGCAGCGTGATAGCTCGCTGCAATCTCAAACTCCTGGGTGATCATCCCACAGTGTCTGGAACTACGTGTGCTAGCCACCTTGCCCAGCTAATATTTTATTTCTGTAGAGATAGAGCCTCATTATGTTACCCAGGGTGGTTGTGAACTCCTAGCCTCAAGCTATCCTCCTGCCTTGGCCTCCTAAAGTGCGGGAGTTATAGGCCTAAGCCACTGCACCTGGCTGCTGTTGAGAATCTAAGGCTAATATTACCTTTTTTTTTTTTTTTTTTATCCATGAAGGAAGATGAAGGCTAATATTACTTTCAATCCTTTTCCATTTGGTAACTTTTAGAATATTGTCTGGTGTCCTAAAACTGCACGGTGGTATAGCATCATATGGGTCTTTTTATTATTGTGCTAACTCAATAATAGCCATTTTTCAACTTGAAGCTCATCATTTCATCAGGGAAATTTTCTTATATTTTAAAATAAATTATAGGCCAAGAACAGTGACTCACGCCTGTAATCCTGGAACTTTGGGAGGCCAAGGCAGGCAAATCACCTGAGGTCAGGAGTTCGAGACCAGCTCAGCTAACATGGTGAAAACTGGTCTCTATGAAAAAATACAAAAATTAGCTGGGTGTGGTGGCAGGCACCTGTAGTCCTAACTGCTCAGGAGGCTGAAGCAGGAGAATTGCTTGAACCTAGGAGACGGAGGCTGCAGTGAGCCAAGATTGCACCACTGCACTCCGGCCTGGGCAACAAAGCGAGAGTAAGACTGTCTCAAAAAAATAAAATAAATTCTAGCTGGGCATAGTGGCTCACACCTGTAATCCCAGCACTTTGGGAGGCCGAGGCGGGTGGATCACAAGGTCAGGAGGTCAAGACTATCCTGGCCAACATGGTGAAACTTCATCTCTTCTAAAAGTACAAAAAAAAAAAAAAAAAAAAATTAGCTGGGCATGGTGGTGCATGTCTATAGCCCCAGCTACTCAGGAGGCTGAGGCAGGAGAATTGCTTGAACCCAGGAGATGGAGATTGCAGTGAGCCAAGATTGCGCCATTGCACTCCAGCCTGGGCAACAGTGCGAGACTCCATCTAAAAAATAAACAAATAAAAATAAAATAAAATAAATTCTACTCACTCTATTTTCTCAGTTCTTTTCCTGAGATTCCTGTTGGTTGCTTGTTAAACCTCCTGTATTTTTTGAGCCAACTTTATTTTCTCCCTTCACTTTTGATTTACGCTCTAAAATGGTTCCTTGTCTTTTAGTATTTTCACTGAATTAATTCATATTTAAAATTTTTTTCTGGTATTTTACTACTATCCTCTATTTTTTTTTTTGAGACAGGGTCTTGCTCTATCACCCAGGCTGGAGCACAGTAGCACTACCTTGGCTCACTGAAACCTCTGTCTCCTGGGTTCAAGTGATTCTCATGCCTCAGCCTCCCAAGTAGCTGGGATTACAGGCGTACGCCACCACACCTGGCTAATTTTTGCTTTTTTCTTCTGGAGACAGCCCCGCTCTGTTGCCCAGGCTAGAGTGCAGTGGTGCAATCTTGGCTCACTGCAACCTCCGCCTCCTGGATTCAAGCTATATTCTGTGCTTCAGCCTTCCGAGTAGCTGAGACCACAGGTGCCTGCCACCATGCCCGGCTAATTTTTGTATTTTTAGTAGAGATGGGGTTTCACCATATTGGCCAAGCTGGTCTGGAACTCCTGACCTTGTGATCCACCATCTTGGCCTCCCAAAGTGCTGGGATCACAGGCGTGAATCACTGTGCTTGGCTAATTTTTGCATTTTTAGTAGAGACGGGATTTCCCTATATTGGCCAGCTTCGTCTTGGACTCCTCACCTCAGGTGGGTGATCCACCTGCCTTGGCCTCCCAAAATGCTGAGATTATAGAAGTGAGCCACCATGTCCTGCCATATTTCATTACTTATTTTTTTGAGGCAGAGTCTCATCTCTGTTGCTAGATGCACTGGGATGATCTCTGCATTCAGCACCCTCAGTCTCCCAAGTTTAAGTGATTTTTGTGCCTCAGCCTCTGAGTAGCTGGGATTACAGGAATGTGCCACCATGCCCAGATAATTTTTGTATTTTTAGTAGAGATGGGGTTTCACCATGTTGACCAGACTGGTTTTGAACTCCTGACCTCAGGTGATCCACCTGCCTCAGCTTCCCAAAATGCTGGAATAGGTGTAATTTTATTATTTGTAGACATTAGGTCTTGCTATGTTGCCCAGGCTGGTCTCAAACTCCTGGGCTCAAACAATCCTCCCACCTTGGCCTCCCAAATTATATAGGCCTGAGTCGCTGTATTTGGCCTTCTAATTTCTTTCCGTTTGTTGGTTTGTTTTTTGAGACAGAGTCTCGCTCTGTTGCCCAGGTTGGAGTGCAGTGGCCCCATCTCAGCTCACTGCAACCACCGCTTCCTGGGTTCAAGCGATTCTTCTGCCTCAGCCTCTGAAGTAGCTGGGATTACAGGCTTGCACCACCATACCTGGCTAATTTTCTATTTTTGTGTGTGTTTTTGAGATAGAGTTTTGCTCTTGCTGCCCAGGCTGGAGTGCAGTGATGTGATCTTGGCTCACTGTAACCTCCGCCTCCTGGGTTCAGGTGATTATCCTGCCTTAGCCTCCTGAGTAGCTGGGATTACAGGCATGTACCACCCTGCCTGGCTAATTTTATATTTTTAGTAGAGATGGGGTTTTACCATGTTGGCCAGGCTGGTTTCAAACTCTAAACTCAAGTATCTGCCTGCTTTGGCCTCCCAAAGTGCTGGGATTACAGGTGTAAGCCACTGCACCTGGCCGTAATTTCATTTCTTTTTTTGAGATGGAGTCTTGCTCTGTCGCCCAGGCTGGAGTGCAGTGGTGCAATCTCAACTCACTGCAACCTCTGCCTCCTGGGTTCAACCGATTCTCCTGCCTCAGCCTCCTGAGTAGCTGGGATTACAGGCATATGCCACTACGCCCAGCTAATTTTTTTGTTTTTAGTAGAGATGGGATTTCACCACATTGGCCAGGCTGGTCTCAAACATCTGACCTCGTGATCTGCTCACCTCGGCCTCCCAAAGTGCTGGAATTACAGGCATGAGCCACCGTGCCCGGCCCATAATTTCTTTTGAGACACAGTCTCGCTCTGACACCAGGCTGCAGTGCAGTAGTGCGATCTCAGCTCACTGCAACCTCTGCCTCCCAGGTTCAAGCCATTCTCCTGCCTCAGCCTCCCGAGTAGCTGGGACTAGAGGCGCGTGCCATCACGCCCAGCTAATTTTTGTATTTTTAGTAGAGATGGGGTTTCACCATGTTGGCCAGGATGGTCTCAACCTTTCAATCTTCTGCCTTGGCCTCCCAGAATGCTGGGATTACAGGTGTGAGCCACTGAGGCCAGCCATCAAAATTTCTTGAATACAGCATCTTCTCTTATCTGGGGATATTCCAGTTCCTGGAAATTTTCTAATTGAGTTACTTTTTGTTTAGAGCTATCTTTCATAATCAAAGGTTTTCTCAAATTTCTAGTGGTATTTTCCCATCCCATATAAAAGTGAAGCACTAAAAACCCGTCTGTAAGATTTTTGTACATAAGCAGGCCTTATTGACTGGCTGTAGAGGGACTGGTGGCCAGCTGGCTTTTTTGGTGGGTGCTCGCAAATATAACTGCCGTCTCTCAGGAGTCACTTAGTTTTTCCACCGAAGGATTCTCCAACATCCTGCCTGGTGGGCGTAAGTCTGGCTGTTGGCATTCTAGAGCTGAACAAGAATAAACAGCTAAGAATCTCATTTATCCAGTATACAAAGTTGTACATAATCTCTATTTTCTGAACAGTATCACCTACTATAAGAAGTTTGCTTTTTTCAAGTTGCATTTACTATCTCAGTAACTTCACCCTTCAGCTTTAGGAGCCACAGGGTAATTAATTACTGATCAATCTTGGCAAAATCTCCTCTCTGAAGCTAGTGCTGCAAATAGTCATTCGAGTGAGCAGAAATTTCTAACTGCAAGACACTCAAGAAATGCTACCATTGGCTGGGCCTAGTGGCTCTCTACTGCAATCTCAGCACTTTGGGAGGCTGAGGCAGGTGGATCACCTGAGGTCGGGAGACCAGCCTAGCCAACATGGTGAAACCCTATCTTTACTATAAATACAAAAATTCAGCTGGGCGAGGGGCTCACATCTATAACCCCAGCACTTTGGGAGGCTGAGGCAGATGGATCACTTGAGGCCAGGAGTAGAGACCAGACCAGCGTGGGCAACATGGCAAAACCCCATCTCTACTAAAAAAATACAAAAATTAGCTGGGTGTAGTGGCGCATACCTATAGTCCCAGCTACTAGGGAGGCTGAAGAAGGAGAATGAGTTGAACCCAGGAGGTGGAGGCAGCAGGTAGCTGAGATTGTTCCACCGCACTCCAGCCTAGGTGACAGAGAGAGACTCCGTCTCATTAAAAAAAAAAAAAAAAGAACTGCTACCATTGACCACTGACACCTGTAGGTTAATATGAATATGAATTAAGGTCTCCAAATGTAGGGAGAAAACCCTATTCAACTGAGATGCATGCACACATTTTATTAAGGCTCTTAAATTAAAATTCATCAATTTGGATGTACATTCTTCAAATTCTAAACACAACAGTCAAAATGCAGTGACTACAATAAAAGGTAATAACCTTCTATAAAGAAATAATTGGGGACTATCATTTTTGTGATTTAATAACACACAGTGAAAATCCAGGAAGAATGAACTGAGTTCCTTCTGGGTTTATTCCTGCTCATGCTTAACACTGATGATTTCGTGAAATAAAGAACATTTAAGAAAGAAAAAAATATATATATTTTTAAAGTGGATCCAGCCTGGGAGCAGGGTGGGGATGGGGGAAGGGGCCAGCTTTTTTTCCCTTTTTTTTTAAAGAAATCATCACTCTCAGGCTGGGTGCAGTGGCTCACGCCTGTAATCCCAGCACTCTGGGAGACGGAGGTGGGTGGATCACCTGAGGTCGGGGGTTTGAGACCAGCCAAGTGAAATCCTGCCTCTACTAAAATTACAAAAATTAGCCAGGTGTGATGTTGTGTGCCTGTAGTCTCAGCTACTTGGGAGGCTGAGGTAGGAGAATCGCTTGAGCCCAGGAGGCAGAGGTTGCAGTGAGCCAAGATAGAGCCTAGTGCCACTGCACTCCAGCCTGGGCAACAGACACTCTGTCTCAAAAAAAAAAAAAAAAAGAAAAGGAAAGAAAACATCACTCTCATTTGAAAGATTTGCTTTCTTATTCCTATAAGTACATTTTGTTTTTCTAATTCAACTGTAGCCTCAGGAGCACTGCAGAGTACTTAGTAAACCTGTCTTGGTACATGTAATCTAGTTCTTAACAACTGCCTTCTCAAACGGAATAGAACTATAACACATAAATAAAAGGAAGATGAGCAAGCACAGGGACAAACACGAAGAAAATAAAGACTAGAATGTGATTCATATTTTCAACAAGTATCAGCAAGGAAAATGAGACCCTGGTTTCATAATTAATTAAATCTGCAGAATGCCAATTCCATTTGGTGTTAAGCAGTAACCCAATGTAAACCACTGATTCTGAAATAAGATCCTGAAAAATTAACAAATACCTAAGTGAATAAAACAACATGGCTAGACCAAAAAGAAAAAAAATCTCACACAATAATCACTGCAAGAAGATCCCACAGGTTATAGAAAACATAAAGGAACTTTAATATCCAAACAGTCAGGGTAAAGAATACTGAATTAATACCCATTAAGTGTGAATCACTTCAGGTTCTTTACAGTACCAGAAAGTAAAATCTGAATTTGCATATTGCAGAGAATGAAACTATTTAAAAAACTTTAATTTCCTTACCTGATACTAATACCAGTATGATTTTTAGACTGAAAACTAAGAGTAAGATTTAAACTAAAGATAGGTGTTCCTAAAATGTGAATCTGTTCAGTAGTAACCTTTTCATGAGTACTGATACCACTTTCTCCTCAAAAAGTAGTCAATGTACATTTCTAAGATTTGTGCAATAACCAAATATACTGCCGAATAAAGACTATTATTAGTGGAGATAGTCAAACTGAAAGAAAACTATACTTTTGTTTAAATTATTTATGCCCAAATAATTTACCCTGCAGTCCATGAGATGTACAGGAAATAATTTTTTTTAATAAGAGAAAAATGAGGGTCCTAAAATAGAAACATATGCCAGAAGAAATCTAAAAATAGCTTCCTGATATTTCATTTTTTAATATTTCATTTAAGCTGCTTTTGGTTACATGCCCTGATCTCTAGACATTAACAAGGAAATAAAATTTCCAAGTATTTAAAAAATTTACTCATCTTCCATAAAGCGACTTTTAATGTATCAACACTTAAAAATACACAGTGACTTAATGAAATAGCACAACTGCATAGAATTGAGCTCCAGAGAATTAAACACTCGAGCTGTCTTTCCTGGGCTCTGGTTTACTAGGGTATTGGCCTAGAGACCAGCTTAGAGTCATTTGCCCCTACCTGGGAAATGCAGGCCAGGAAACTTAAGATTCTGTAGGCCTTTTCTGTTTCTAGGTAAAATGCTGGAAGCTCTTTGAAGGTCTTGAAAACCATCAACCATTCAAATGTGTATAATGGGACCTTTCCTCTCTGAGTCAAAGAAGAAGGAGGTTTGTGACCTTCAGTGAAAACAAAACGAAACTTCCCACACAAGTCTTCTAAGAGATTCTGAAATATGCTAGAAATTTCAAAACTAGAACAATGCCATCAAAGATTAAACCTCTTAATGCTTGGAGCACCCCAAAATAATAAAATTGGAAACTCAAGGAAAACAGATACCAAAAGAATCAAAATAATGATTGCACTGAGGATTCTCTTCTTTGAAGGCTGTTTAAGGAGGTAGGATTTTAAGGTTTTTTTTGTTTATCTTTTGGCCTCTGAACATTTAAAAAACACTTTGCCCAGCTGGTCCTTCAGACAAAATTTGGAGGTCACAATGAACCCCAAGCCTGACACAAAGACATTCTACAGTTTCACAGCTATCATTTGTACATATTAAATTGATTCACTCTTTTTGAGTAAATCTACCTAGATAATGGCAAATTAATATATTCCTTTACATACTACTTTGTATCTCAAGATTCTTGAAAAACAAGAGCAGATGACTTTGTATTCAAAGACTACCAAAGTATGTATTTGATTTTCACATGCAAACAACTTAAAACCTTATAAATCTCATGTCAACTCTGCATAATGCCTTGAAGGAAATGACATACAAAGTTTGCTAACTGTGCAAAATATTAAATTGCTAAAACATTTTACATAATGAAATAATACATGTAAATGTTGAAGTTGACACATGAAATTAACATGGCATAAGAACTTATCACATTTCAGATATTTTCTTTAGTAACAAGTTTTTGTTTTTATAGTTCCTGGTACACAGCAAAGTTTATCACAGAAGATAAAAATCCTTTTAAACAAATCCAACAGAGAATTCTTGAGGCACCTTCTTATATAAAACACAAGATGAATGCAATTATCAATCCATCTGAGAAAAGTTTTCAATCTAAATGAACATCATTTTCTCATTTAAGTATACTTTACAGAACTTTAATAAGGCAAGACAAATTTGTGAAAAAGATGTAGATACAAAAATGATGTAAACTAATAATTTATATTTAAAAACCCCAAAGGTATAACAGCAGAGATGGGACAGCTCAAACAATGCCTTTTTTTGTTTTTTTAACCTAAAACAGAATTGTGCATAAGCTGAAGATTACAAAGAACTTCTAGACTCTGCACAGTTTTGGTTTTTTTTTTTAGCGTCTTTATATTACATGTTTTAAATCATATCAGGAATGCAAACTAGAACTGCACACTACTTTAGTGGAAAAAAGTTCAACATTGTGCAATTTTCTGCCTCTTAATATTTAAAAAGTGGCAGCAATCCCTGCATTTGTGTTTGAAACAAGGATCTGAGAAACTTTATCAAAAAAGGTAATGAAGGCAAAAATTGGCAGACATCCAGCATCTTGTTTCTTTTTAAAACAATGTGGATGATAAGTAATTTCATGATTAAAAATGAATCTTTTAAATAAATACATTGTATCTGACATTTGCACTGACTGATTTGATAAATCTTTAAGTAAACAACGGCTTTACTACACTCCCTGTAGCCTCAAGCCACTGGCTTTAGATTCTGGAGTCCTTTTTCACTGGGTTTCATACCCTGCCACTCGATACCCGGAAGGCTGATTAGGCAACATGCTGCCATTTTGCCCTTGAGGCGGTTGCACTCCATAATTTGGTCCCATCCACGGT
Organism: Plecturocebus donacophilus; assembly: GCA_004027715.1. NCBI lineage: Eukaryota > Metazoa > Chordata > Mammalia > Primates > Pitheciidae > Plecturocebus > Plecturocebus donacophilus. Next base: position 41,115 of record PVKP010013396.1, on the reverse strand, counting down.
GCAGAAGACTGTGTCTGACTGGTGGAGAATGTGAAAGAAGCAGAGAGGAGAGGAAATCCATTGATTAAAAGAAAGTATTGGCAAGAACAAATACAGGAAATGGGAAACATACTTTTTTAAAAACCCCAATAGATTAATTTATGCCAGGGAAAATGAAAGCTTTTACTAAAGGTTTTTCTTTTTAAGCTTTTTTTGGAGACAGAGTCTCGCTCTGCCCTCCAGGCTAGACTCATTGCAACCTCTGCCTCCCAGGTTCAAGCAATTCTCCTGTCTCAGCCTCCTGAGTAGCTGGGATTACAGGCACATGCCACCATGCCCGACTAATTTTCCTTTTTTTTTTTTTTTTTGAGACAGAGTTTCACTCTTGTTGCCTAGGCTACAGTGCAATAGCAAAATCTCAGCTCTCCGCAACCTCCACCTCCTGGGGTTCAAGCTTGTCCTGCCTCAGCCTCCTGAGTAGCTGGGATTACAGGCATGTGTCACCATGCCTGGCTAACTTTTATATTTTTAGTAGAGACAGGGTTTCTCCATGTTGATCAAGCTGGTCTTGAACTCCCGACCACAGGCGATCCACCCACCTAGGCCTTCCAAAGTGTTGGGATTACAGGCATGAGCCACCGCACCCAGCCTAGTATTTTCCTCTTAAAATCAAGCATCCTAGCCAGTCGTGGTGGCTCACACCTGTAACCCCAGCACTTTGGGAGACTGAGGTGGGTGGATCACCAGGTCAGGGTTTCGAGACCAGCCTGATCAACAGGATGAAACTCCGTCTCTACTTAAAAATACAAAAAGTAGCCGGGTGTGGTAGCACGTATCTGTAACCCCAGCTACTCAGGAGGCTGAAGCAGGAGAATTGCCTGAACCTGGGAGGTGGAGGTTATGGTGAGCTGAGATTGAGCCACTGCACTCCAGCCTGGGCAACAGAGCAAGACTCTGTTTCAAAAATAAAATAAAATAAAATTAATAAAAATAAAAAATAAAAAAAATCAAGCATCCCTCTATGTTTAATTTGGGCAGTTTAATTTTATTAGAAATTAAAGCTAAGAAAATACCCTGAACCTATAAACATTAATCTCCTTTGAATACAGAAAAACCTAACTCCACTACTCTTGGAAAAGAAAACTGTCCATCTCTATCTTGGTTGAAGCTATTTGTTGAGTAAGCTGCTACCTGGAAGAGCCAGGTAGGTTTCCCACAATGATAAAAGAACTAACATTTATATTACTCAAAGAAGAAATGAAAGCAATCATTAGCATATGTAAGCTCGTAAAAATTCTCAACATTACCAGATTTTTTTTTTGAGACAGGTTCTTATTCTGTCATCCAGGCTAGAGTACAGTAGTATGATATCAGCACACTGCAACCTCCATCTCCCCAGGCTCAAGCAATTCTCCCATCTCAATCTCCCGAATAGCTGGGACTATAAGCACGCACCACTATGCCTGGCTAATATTCTTTTGTACTTTTTGTAGAGATGAGATTTCACCATGTTGCCCAGGCTGGTCTCAAACTCCTGGACTCAAGAGATCCACCTGCCTTGGCCTTCCAAAGTGCTAGGATTACAGGCATGAGCTACTGTGTCCGACAACACAATTCTTTTTTTTTTTTTTGAGACAGAGTCTTGCTCTGTTGCACAGGCTGGAGTGCAGTGGCATGGTCTCAGCTCACTGCAACCTCCGCCTCCCAGGTTCAAGTGATTCTCCTGCCTCAGCCTCTCAAGTAGCTGGGTCTACTGGTGTGCAGCACTACACCTGGCTAATTTTTGTATTTTTAGCAGTAGTGGGATTTTGCCATGTTGGCTAGGCTGGTGTTGAACTTCTGGCCTCAACTGATCTGCCAGCTTTAACCTCCCAAAATGCTGGGATTACAGGCGTGAACCACAACACCCAGCCTACAAAATTATTTTTTAACATCCTAAGTATTTTTATTTCCAGTGTGTTTTTCAGAAATGTAAATAAAGTAGTGTAATTCAGGGTGTATAAGGAAGCTTGTAGTATAATAATACATGAGGCCAGGTGCAGTGGCTCATGCCTGTAATCCCAACACACCGGGAGGTTGAGGCGGGTGGATCACCTGAGGTCAGGAGTTTGAGACCAGCCTGGCCAACTTGGCGAAACCCCATCTCTACTAAGAATACAAAAATCAGCTGGGTGTGGTGGTGCATGCCTGTAATCTCATCTACTCGGGAGGCTAAGACAGGAGAATTGCTTGAACCCAGGAGGCGAAGGTTGTAGTGAGCCAAGATTGCACCACTGCACTCCATCCTGGGTGACAGGGTGAGACTCTGTGTCTCAAACAAAACAAAACATGAATAAACCCTTCGTACAGAAAAAAGCATAATGAATACAACAACTAGCATCAAAGTCAGTGTATATAAGAATGGCTGAGTGACCACTAGTCACGTGAAAAGCTTAACAACTATTAAGCTCTTATTTTCTTACTAAAAAATAACTAAGTCCTTTCAAGGCTATAGTTATGCTTTACACAAGGGGCCCTATTACTCACTAATTCTTAAAATTTCTTCCTACTTAAAATTTCTTTAGACATTTTCAAAGGTTAGTAAAGGAAGAGGTCAGATATGCTTACTTAAATCCTTGCTGGTTCCATGCCTGGCCATACATTCCATATGCAGGAACTTGCCAACCATTAGGCATATACTGGCCAATTTGTTGTGCATTTCCATACCACTGGCCCCACTGGCCATAAGGTTGTGGATATCCAATTTGACTCTGCTATTAAGTAAAATTTAGTATTATTTGAAGTTAACTGTATATATACAATCCTAATATGTTAATACCACAAATTCTTAGCCAAAACACACAGGGCTATCCTTATAATTAAAATGACTGGATAAACAAGAGTTGATTATTTAAAAAAATTAAAAAGTAAGGTTATACTGCTGTAACTCTACGTGATACTCTGAATGGCATAATTTTTGGAAGGCATCAGTTGATGCCCCAGTAATAAATATTAAACTTAGTAGAATGTTTAAGTCTTTGGCATACTATCCACATAATTGTTTCCTTTAGATAGAGAAGATATGATTACTTATTTCTATATTTAGCTTACTTAAGAAATTTATATAGTTTAGGATTTGCTTACTCCCATCTCTGTGCTCCATTTACAATTTCCTCATAGAAATCTTTGTGGAATCAAGTTTGAACTACTAAAGCTGCCTGGAAAAAAAACTAAGGCAGCAAAATCCGGAAGAAAAATGCCAAGGCCATAACTGTATTTACAGCTTTATTTTTGTTTCAGTTGAGTGAAGCATGCTTGTGAGTTCTCCAAATAGTATGTGAATAATCTACTAAGTATTAAAAAAAGATTTAATACCCTTTTAGGTTTCTCGGAGCACTTTAAAATCCACTGTGTAAGCATGAGTCAATTGAGGCGGTCACATTCATCATGTCACCACTGCAATCCATGAAACACCATTCTGGAACTATAATACATGTAGGAACAGCCCTTTTGTACTATCATTTTAGCTAGAAATTTATTAATAAGGATTATCAACAATCTTCACTTTAAAATAATAATATTAGTCCAACAATTATTTCTCAAAGTTAAGAACCCTCTCACCTGTTGCACGGGATTTATCATATCAAGAGTTTCTTTGCCCCAATAGCATTTCACAACATGACCTTCAATGGTAGTACCATTAACAGAAACAATTGCATGTGCTGCACTTTCATGGGAATTGAACCTATTGAAAACAATATTAAGAATCACCAATACAAATTCTTTTAAATATTTAGGAACAAAATCTATTTTCAAAAATCAGGGTTGGCCGGGCGCGGTGGCTCACGCCTGTAATCATAGCACTTTGGGAGGCCGAGGTGGGTGGATCACCTGAGGTCAGGAGTTCAAGACCAGCCTGGCCATCATGGTGAAACCCCATCTTTAATTAAAATAAAAAAAAAAATCAGGGTGAGTCTGAGGTAAAACAGTTTGCATAAAAGAATCAGTAACATGGCACATTTTCTTTGCTATTTTTTTCAAAGATCTTGTAGTTCTGGGAAAACTTGTGTTAACAGAGAATGTGTATTTGCTGGCCTTGTGTTAGAAGGAGGGAGCTACAAAATCACAGAGGTGGCCGGGTGCAGTGGCTCACACCTGTAACTCCAGCACTTTGGGAAGCCGGCTGTTTACGAGGTCAAGAGATCGAGACCATCCTGACCAACATGGTGAAACCTGTCTCTACTAAAAATACAAAGATTAGTTGGACATGGTGGCGTGTGTCTGTAATCCCAGCTACTCAAGAGGCTGAGGCAGGAGAACTGCTTGAACCCAGGAGGTAGAGGTAGCAGTGAGCTGAGATCACGCCACTGCACTCCAGCCTGGGTGACAGAACAAGACTCTGTTTCAAAAAAAAAAAAAAAAAAATCACAGTGGCAAATACGTTGGATGCTAGAGAAATTTCGACTTCTTTTTTCTTTTTGAGACAGAGTCTGGCTCTATTGCCCACGCTGGAGTACAGTGGTTGTGATCTTGGCTCACTGCAACAACCTCCACCTCCTGCCTCAGCCTCCTCAGTAGCTGGGATTACAAGCATGTGCTGCCACACCTAGCGAATTTTTGTTTTAGTAGAGACGGGGTGGTTTCACTATGTTGGCCAGGCTGGTCTGAAATTCATGACCCCAGGTGATCCACCCACCTTGGCCTAACAAAGTGCTGGGAATATAGGTGTGATCCACCGCATCCGGCCAAAATTTCGATTTCTTTATAACCAAGGTAAATTTTTAAGAAAACAATGTAAGTGTTCAAAAAATATTTTGGAGGAATAAGTTTTTTATTTTTATTTCTTTTCCGATTTTCCAGTTATATTAGCAAGGAAAAAGTTTTTTTTAAAAAAACATCCTTACCGAACAAATGAATACCCTTTATCTGGAAAGACTCGAATTTCCATTATTTGTCCAAATGGTGAAAAAGTCTGACGCATTAGTTGTTCTGTTAGACAAAAAACAAAAACAAATCACACTAAGTTATAAATAAATCCTATAAACATTAAGCTTTGCACTTTAAATATTAATGCCACACAGGAAAGGTTCCCATACCTGTTAGCCCGGAAGTAACACCTCCACAGTATACAGTACAGTTGCTTGGACTAGACTGATTTACAACCTCATCATATGATAGCTGTTTGGTATTTGCTGGTGGGAGAAAAGGTTATGTCTTTAATTCATTAAATAAAATGTGCAGAAAGAGAAAAGCAGCATTCACTACACTACTGTAAAGGTAACATTAACATTGATCAAAATGCTCATATTATACATATTATACTTCAGGATTAAACCTCCCCAACAAATGTCTAAAAAATTACCCAGTATTTTCTACTTAATAGGAGACTTGACATTAGAAATAATATTATTTATAATTACAAAAATGAAAACTAAGTACATTTTTGAACAGTAGTCTTGATTTGCTTCTCATCTATTTCTGCAATAAGTCTCCGGGAACAGCTCTAACATTTAAAATCTATTGTATTTTTCTCCAAAATTCCACATTTGCTTTTCTTCTCCAATACACCTACACTCATATGTACTCTTTGGAGCGGGAGGCTTTCGGGTTGCCCAGTTAGTTCTGATTTGTCTTCCACCAAGCCACTGGCCACCCATCTGTTGAATGGCGTTTTCAGCATCCTGTTCCGCACAACATTAGAAACAATAAAGAAGTCACTATTAGTTGATGTTAAACAACTTTTAGCAGTAGAGAAAACTTGGTGCTTTTCACAAACGTTTAAGTGAAAATGCCTCGCGAGGCCGGGTGCGGTGGCTTATGCCTGTAATCCCAGAAATCTGGACACTTACATTGTTTCCTTAAAATCTTTGGCCAAGGTGGACAGATCACGAGGTCAGAAGATCGAGACCATCCTGGCCATGGTGAAACACCGTCTCTACTAAAATACAAAAAAATTAGCCGGGTGTGGTGGTGCACGCTTGTAGTCCCAGCTACTCAGGAGGCTGAGGCAGGGGAATCACTTGAACCCGGAAAATGGAGGTTGCAGTGAGCCTATATCGTGCCACTGCACTCCAGCCTCGCGACAAAGCAAGACTCCATCTCAAAAAAAAAAAAATGCTTTACAAAATAACAAAATACATACGATAGCTTTCCTAAAATGCAATGCTGCTTTTAATTTTTACATTTATTTTATTTTATTTATTTATTTTTTGAGACAGAGTCTTGCTGTGTCGCCCAGGCTGGAGTGCAGTGGTGTGATCTTGGCTCACTGCAACCTCTGTCAACCCACCACCATACCTAGCTAATTTTTGTATTTTTAGTAGAGATGGGGTTTTGTCATGTTGGCCCAGGCTTCTTGAACTTCTGACCTCAAGTGATCTGTCCACCTCAGCCTCCCAAAATGCTAGGACTATAGGCGTGAGCCATTGTGCCCAGCCCAATGGTGCTTTTTAATTATTTTTCTTTTATTTGAATATTAAACTTTGAGAATATTTTTATTTTATTTTATTTTATTTTATTTATTTATTTATTTTAAAGATGGGGTTTCACCATATTGGTCAAGCTGGTCTCAAACTCCTAACCTCAGGTGATCTGCCCACCTCAGCCTCCCAAAGTGCTGGGATTACAGGCGTGAGCAATTGCGCCCGGCTAAACTTTGAGAATACTAATCATCTGAAAAAGTCCTGAGCCCAAAATCCCTAATGAGGTACATACCATAAAGTTCATACAACTCAGACTAGTATAGAAGAAAATCTTAAATAAGCCTGTTAACAATATTTGGTTTTTCATTCATCCAACAAATAAATATTGTAGTTATGTTCCGGGCACGAGCTAGGGATACACTGGTAAACAAGCATACATGGTCTCTTACATTCTTTTGTAGGGAACAAATAAACCAATTACAAATTGTAGTAACAGCTATGAGAGAAACAAAAGGCTGAGACAGAGAATGTGGGCACAAGGATCTACTATAGACTGGATGAATAAAGAAGGTCTTTTTGAAATAACTTTTAAACTGAGCCTGAAAGCAGCAGGAGCTAGTCAACTTTAAACAATGGGGAAGAAAGCCCCAGTGGACAGAAAGGTATTCCAAAGTGTGTTAAAGCAAGGAAGAGTTTGGTATGCATCTAAAAGAAGCATGTGAGGGAAAACTAGTTTCAACGGAACCTAGTGAGCAAAAAAGAATGTCAGAGAGGCCGGGCGTGGTGGCTCACGCCTGTAATCCTAGCACTTTGGGAGGCCGAGGTGGGTGGATCACCTGAGGTCAGGAGTTCCAAGACCAGCCTGGCCATCATGGTGAAACCCCAACTTTAAAAAAAAAAAAAGAATGTCAGAGAATGAAATTGAAAGAGTTTAAGCAAGGAATCGTCATGACCTATGTTTTAAGAAGGCCATTCTTACTGCCAAGGGGAGAATGGCTTAGGGTAATGGGTAGTAAGGGCATAAAGATACTTTAAAAAGTTTGAAGACATATAAATGAAGACCATTTGTTAATAAGTGTGGAACAGAGAAATATACTGAAGATACAAAATTCATGCAGACTAGAGAAAGGGCCTAGGACACAGCCCTGAAAAACAGCAAAAATTCAAACATAGGTAAAGGAATAATCACTAGCTAAAGTGACTAAGCAGGAGCAGCCAGGGATGAAGGAAGAAACCCACAAGAGTACAGTCAAGGGAGCCAAGAAAAGAGGTTAAGAGGTGACCTTGAAAACAGAGTAGCATTGGTAGAAAGTGAGAGTAAAAACCAGCTTAGCGTAGACTCAAAAGTAAATGGGGTGTAACTGTTGTGCACACACATCAAAGATAAGCTTAACCTACTATTGAAGGAACAGGCAAATTCAAGGCCTTTCTTGAGATATGAAAAGGAAATACTTAAAAAAAAAATTGAATAGGGTCTTATTCTGTCAAACAGGCATGACCATAGCTTACTGTAGCCTTGAACTCCTAGGCTCAAGTGATACTCCCACTTCAGCCTCCTGGTAGCTAGGACCATAAGCATGCACCAACACGCCTGGCTATTTTTTTACTGTGGTAGGAATGGCCTTAACTGGTTGCAACGGACAATGGGAAGAGATCTGGTGTCCACAGACTTTTTTTTTTTTTTTTTTTTTAAATGGAGACAGGGTCTCCATTATGTTGCCCAGGGTGGTCTCTAACTCCTGGGCTCAAGCAATCCTTCTGCCATGGCCTCCCAAAGTTCTGTTATTACAGGCATGAGCTGCTGTGCCTGGCAGGAAACACACATTACACATTCTTTTTTTTTGAGATGGAGTCTCATACTGTTGCCCAGGCTGGAGTGCAATGGTGTCATCTTGGCTCACTGCAACCTCTGCCTCCTGGGTTCAAGTGATTCTCCTGTCTCAGCCTCCCAAGTAGTTGGGATTACAGGCATCCACCACCATGCCTGGCTAATCTCTTGTATTTTTAGTAGAGACGAGGTTTCACCATGTTGGCCAGGTTGGTTTCGAACTCCTGACTTCAAGTGATCCATCTACCTTGGCCTCCCAAAGTGCTAGGATTACAGGCGTTGAGTCACTGAGCCCGGCCAGAAATGCACACTTAAAAAGATAAAAATACTATCAACACTAACCAGTCAGAACTCCATGAGATGCTTAACTAATGTTATGTGTTGAATTGTGTCCCTCAATATGGTAAGTCCTATACCCTGGTATCTGTGAATGTGGCCTTATTTGGAAATAGGGTTTTTGCAGAAGTAATTAAGATGAAGTTATATTGGATTAAGGTGGGCTCCAAATCCAATGACTCAAGTCCTTGTAAGGGGTAAAGATTAGACTGGGCACCGTGGCTCATGCCTATAATCCCAGCACTTTGGGAGGCTGAGGCAGGTGGATCACTTGAGCCCAGTAGTTCGAGACCAGCCTAGCCAACATGGCAAAACCCTCTTTCTACAAAAAATATGAAAATTAGTCAGGCATAGTGGTGTACACCTGTAGTACCACCTACTTGGGAGGCTGAGAAGGGAAAATCAGCTAAGCCTGGGAGGTTGAGGCTGCAGAGTGAGACCCTCTCTCAAGAGTACATGGATACTCAAAGAGGGAATATGGTTATGTGAAGATGAAGGCAGAGATTGGAGTTATACAGCTACAAGACAAGGAATGCCAAGGATTACCAGTATCCATCAGAAGCCTAGAAGAAGCAACAAAGGATTCTTCCAGAGCCTTCAAGACAGCATGAACATGCTGACACCTTGATTTTGAATTTCACACCTCCAAAACTTTGAGAAAATAAATTTTTGTTCCCCTAAGCCATCCAGTTTACGATACTTTGATACAGCTCCTCAGGAAAAAAAAATAAAACTATTCACTCAAAAAAGTAGAAAAAAACCATAATATGTGTGTCTATGTTGGTGGTTATGAATGGGAAATAAAGTGAAACAACTCTTGAGAATTATAGTAGAGAAGTGGGGATACAGGTAGGGACGAGATGTAAGAATCAAGAGTGGTTCTGAGGTGAGGCGTAGTGGCTTACACCTGTAATCCCAGCACTTTTAAAGGCCAAGGTAGGCGGATCATCTGAGGTCAGGAGATCGAGACTAGCCTGACCAACATGGACAGATCCTGTCTGTACTAAAAATACAAAAAATTAGCTGGGTATGGTGACATATCCCTGTAATCCCAGCTACTTGGGAGGCTGAGGCAGGAGAATTGCTTGAACCTGGGAGCGGAGGTTGCAGTGAGCCAAGATCGTGCCATTGCATTCCAGCCTCAGCAACAAGAGCGAGACTTCATTTAAAAAAAAAAAAAAGTGGTTTTGATTAAGAGGTACCAGACGCCCAGGGACGGTGGCTTGTGCCTATAACCCCAGCACTTTGGTAGGCTGAGGCCACGGGGATTGGTGGAAGCCAGGAATTCGAGACCAGCCTGGGCAACAAACTAAGATTGTTCCTACAAAAAAAAAATTTTTTTGTTTTGTTTTCTGCCTCTCAGGTTCAAGGGATTCTCCTGCTTCAGCCTCCTGAGTAGCTGGGATTATAGGTGTGCACCGCCATGCCTGGCTTTTTGTCTTTTTAGTATAGACAGCGTTTCACCATGTTGGTCACGCTGGTCTCAAACTCCTGACCTTGCGATCCGCCTGCCTCAGTCTCCCAAAGTGTTGGGATTATAGGTGCGAGCACTGGGCCTGGCCTTTTTTTTTTTTTTTTTTTTAAATAAATTATGTGGGCATGGTGGCATACACCTGTGGTCCCAGCTACCCTGGAGGCTGAGGCAGGAGGATGGCTTGAGCCCAGGAGTTCTGAGGCTTCAGTGGGCTGTGATCACACCTCTGCACTCCAGCCTGAGTGACAGAGTGAGATGCTGTCTTAAAAAAAAAAAAAAAATTCTATTACTGCTTGGGGTCAACAAAATTCATAAAATAATAATAAAAAAAAGAGAGATACTAGGTGTTTTTTGGTTGATGAGAATCATCCAGTGGAGAAGGAATAGAGTGATGACACAGGATAGTAATAAAAAGAACAGTATCTATTATATGATTCCATTTATAGGAAATGTTGAGTACAGGGAAATCTATAGTCAGTAGATTGACAGTTGCTCAGGGCTGGCAAGAGGGGCATTAAAGGAAAAAGATAGTGACTGCTAATGAGTCATGTAGCTTCTTTTTGGGATGGTAAAAATATTCTAAAATTGACTTTGGCGATAGTTGCACAATTCTGTAAAACCACTGAATTGTACACTTTATTTATTAAATATTCTAAAATTGATTTTGGTGATAGTTGCACAATTCTATGAATTACCTAAAAACCACCGAATCTACATTGTGGGGGACACTGTAAAACAAACAAACAAAAAAACCCACTGAATTGTACACTTTATTTTTGAGACAGGATCTCACTCTGTCGCCCAGGCTGGAGTGCAGTGGTGCAATCTCAGCTCACTGGAACCTCAACTTCCTGGGCTCAGGTGATTTCCCCACCTTAGCCTCTCAAGTAACTGGGACTACAGGTATGAGCCACTGTGCCTGGCTATTTTTTTGTGGAGAAAGGGTTTTGCCATTTTGCCCAGGCTGCTCTCAAACTCCTGGGCTCAAGTAATCTGCCTACCTTAGTCTCCCAAAGTGCTGGGATTACAGGTGTGAGCCACTGCGGCCAACCACACTGTGTACTTGAATTATATCTCAATAAAGCTGCTGTTAAAACGAAGCAGTGATAGCATAGGCTCAAAGTCCTTGAAAAGACAAGAAAGGTGGGGACACAATCATAAGTGATTTGGCCTTTGACAGGAAGGACCAATGGGAAGATGGATGAATTTTATGTAAGTTTGGTGGTTGAAAGATGAGGAAATTCTTGTATGATAGTCTCTTTTTTTTATCAGTGAAGCATGAGATAAGGGTGTTAGCTTAGGGTAATGATGGAGGAAGAAGGGAGGATAGTTGACGAGATGGAGCAGTGAGGAATAGAATAGTCATCACAAAGAATGGGAAATCAAATGTATTAGAGAAACACATAATTGCCTAGATAGTACTCTGTACTCATCTACAATGTGTGACTATTAAATTAGAATCAAAATCACTTGAACTCAGTTTTTTTCCAACAATAATCAGTTATTTTGGGGTAGGCAGAGAAGCTAAGTTCAATTAGAATTGTGGTTTTCCTAGCAGGTAGAACATAGGAAGAGAGGCTGGTGGGTAATTACAATCAAGGCGGTATCATGGCATAACAGAGCCAAGTACATACCACAAATTTTACAGAAGCTGAAATTTATAAATTACATTATTTACTCAAAGTTACAACTGTTTCGTAATGGTTGTCAGAATTTGCATATATCTCTGGCTAACTCCAGAGACTGGACATAGGTATCAATAGACAACCTTTGCTATTTGACTCTAGTTCATACTAAATACAGATTCAATAGTGATTTTTATATAGCAGAACCCTATAGCTCATAATCTCAAAAATGTGAAAAATTAGATCCTAGCCGACCAAACCCCCAACTTATTTCCCTAAGTTGCACTAAAACATTCTAAAAACTTATGAGGAACTCAAATAAAGAACTCAAATTAATCATGGCTATCAATCCGCAGTACAAGCTATTTTTCTACCTTTCTAAAATACTATGTATTGTGATTAATAGTAAAGGTTTCAGAAGCAACTAAACTGTTATAATTTTTATTTTCTCATCTCACAGGAAAAGAATAATCTTTTAACTGGTAGATGGGACATGTACATGATTGAGCTTGTATTTCACCTCTCAATATACTTTATCATTTTCAACTTTTTTTTTTCTTAAGACAGGGTCCACTTTTTCACTCAGGCTGGAGTGCAGTGGTTTGATCACGGCTCACTGCAGCTTTGACCTCCTGGGTTTAAATGATCCTCCGACCTCAGCCCCGCAAGTAGCTGGGACTACAGGCATGTGTCACCAAGCCCGACTAATTTTTTGTAGAGATGGGGTTTTGCCATGTTGTCCAGGCTAGTCTTGAACACCCGACCTCAAGTAATCCACCCACTTTGGCCTCCCAATGTGCTGGGATTACAGGATTACAGGTGTGAGCCACTGGGCACAGTCGAATTTTCTGAATTTCCGGAAAAAATAAATAAATAAATAAATAAATAAACAAACATATATTTTGTAGATATAGGGTCTCACTATATTGGCAGGGCTTATCTCAAACTTCTCAGCCTCCCAAAGTGCTGAGATTACAGGCATAAACTACTGTGCCCGGCTAATATTCAATTTTTAAAAAAGTTCCTACCCATCACAGTATTTTATTTATTTTTTTTGAGTTAGGGTCTCACTGTTGCTCAGGCTGTGCTGTGGCATGATTTCAGCTCATGGCAACCTTTGCCTCCCGGGTTCAAGCGATTCTCCTGCCTCAGCCTCCCTAGTAGCTGGGCCTACAGGCACCCCAAATTTTTGTATTTTTAATAGAGATGGGTTTTACCATGTTGGTTAGGCTGGTCTCAAACTCCTGACCTCAGGTGATCCACCTGCCTTGGGCTCCCAGAGTGCTGGGATTACAGGCATGAGCCACTGTGCCTGGCCTCATCACTATATTTTATTAGCTACTTTTAAATTACCGTGGGAATATAAACGAGGGAGATAATGAATTAATTCCATAAATGAGATTTTCAACATCTTCCTTTGGCTGATAATTTAAACAACTTTATTTTACTTCCTATATTCTGAAAACCTCAGTATTCTGCATGAATCAGCAGGTGCTAATAAATGTTAAATAGACAAAACAGAAGAAGCTATCTTCTAGTGAGGATTTATTTTAATTATCAGTAAAATAAATAGCCGATGAAAGAAAGATTAATAATTAAAACTGAGTGTTTCCATTCTTCACTGTTTAAGCATTGTACATGCACTTCTGACTGAGCTCACCCATTTGTTGAAAAAGGAGACAAAGCCATATCCCTTAGACTTTCCTGTTGCCATGTCTTTTACCACTCGGGCATCTCTGAAATCAGAAACAATCAGAAGTTTACGTTTGCAAACTGTCCTCTGGATATAAAATGAGAATTTCACACACAACTGATTATCATGTTTCACCTTCATTAAAGTGAACCTTTAATGCAAATTCACCTTTTATTCTACAAAATTTATCATGTATTAGGAAATGAGGCTTAGTTTTATAGACATGCAAATCAGTAACTTCTTAAGTATATATGCATATGTACATTGTACAGAAATTGCCTCTCCAAAAAACTTTTTAAACTTTTAAATATTAAGCATGGTGAAAGCAGCTACTCACATGAACTACTTAAACATTTATAAAGTTCACAGGATATTAGATGAATGGCTTTCTTTAACCATGCAATTTATAATTTATTTGACATTATATTCTACCTTATAATTAAAAAAAAAATAGAAAACCAGAAACCAAAAGAATAAAAAAGTTGTATATTCCCTAAACTAATTAAATTATTTCATTTTTTCAGATCAATTTATACCCCCCCTTTTTGACTAGAGTAAATTTTGAGAACTTGACATTTTTAGAAATGTTAAATCATTGAAGAAAAATACTAGACAAACAGAAGTTTTAAACTATACAAGAAAAGATTTTATACTGAATTTAATAATAGCATTCATATAAAATTGATTGGAACTACAAGATATAAAAGCAAAATTTTAAAAAGTCAGAAAGTAAAAAAGCACGCCAACATTTATCCACTGTGAACCGTAGCTTGTAGTTAGCCAGGGCAATTCTGTCCATTCTTCAGAGACACTCTGCAAAATAACCAGAGCCCTATTATTTGAGATTGAGTAAAAACCCAGCCATGATAGCTAAAACTCCATACCTCAAAAAATTGGACTCAAATTGTGCTTCACAGGCAATCTGCTTTTAAGTTAGTCAGGTATGTCACAATGCTTGCTCTCTTAGGACACATGAACAAAACAGGCACTTTTATAACAAAAACCCATGTCAGAAAGCCATGCAATGTAATTTTCTATTAAAGTATACATAAGCATATTTTAGATCAATTTGAGTGATTTATTAAGTGTTCAGGGTCAAAATGACAAAGACGTGGTGGTGAAAAGGGAAAACTAATGTAAGTCAATTCTCAATATGCAAAAATTACTTAATAAATTATCTGTATGGTACACATGCATTTAATTTGGTAGCTGATTCTCTTCTACACCATAATTTGTTAGTCTACCCTAAACTCAAGGAACAGGAAGAGTTCATAAGCTGTATATAAGGGAAAGTACCATATTTTTTATACTAAATGCTTTTACAGACCACTGTTTATTACACATCTATAAATCAAGCACTGATATTTGCACTTTTTAGAGAATATCTATCATGGGAACCCTTCAACATGCAGTTATAAACTTATCTCCTTTAACAACAAAAAATCAGGACAATATGCTGACTGCCAAATGATTCCTTTAAATGTAGGAAAGCTAACTCCTTGTATAGCCCAAAACTCAAACATTATATATTATCTCAATTGAAAATCATTAAACTTAAAGGTCTCACCAAGAAAAAGAAAGTATACACCAATAATCATGGGACCATAAGAAAATCTACAGACTAAAAATATGATACAGAAACATATTTAAGAAAAATAAATTATGACCATGATTTATAAATCATGAAATTGCTAAAATTTGAAGGTCACTTAACTTAGACTCACCAACTGTTAAACAATCTTTGCCTAATCCCAAACTAAAATTCCCAGGTTTTCAAAAAAGCTACCTCAATCAAAATCAAAGCATTTAATTAAAAAGCTACTTAATCTGTTCACAATGTTAGAAAGTTTTTACTTCTTAAAGTTTAAGGAAATGTTAACCTTGAAAAATGTTCAACTCATATTTATTTCTCTCTAAAAACATTCTCTGGAGAAGCAGCAGCAAAGATCTAGATCAGGCTTCTTTATCTTTTTATGGTCCTGTGACTGCTCTGACAATAGGATGAAATTTACAAAGATTTTCCACACCAAAATGAAAACACAAATTTTTGCACAGAGAGGCCCTTGAGAGGCCAAAGGCTAAGACTGCCTAAGTCTAGATATTTGAAAGCAAGCTAATTATTATTGAAACTCTAAGACATTATTAAGAGGAACAATCAGAAAGAAAAGCTGTACTTAATTTCCTAATCAGGTCTCACAAAGAAAAATGTCATCTGAAAGAAGTCGACTGATAAGCCCTAATTCTGTGATTTCCTTTAAAGCTGGCCATTCCTTGGTCACATGCATTGTCCTCCCCTAATCAACAAACTATAACTCTTCAAATGAAAACTCCCAAAATTCATCACCAACACTACTGGCATTTACTTCCCAGTCTCCTCATCTCATCTCTGCTGTTGGTCTGTTCAAACCAAACCACAGTTAGCATTGCCTTTTTAGTATTCTTCTAGGTGGAAAAATAATAGAGCAAACAGAAATCCTGAAGAAGTTTTCTAAACTAAATAATTACTCCATAGAAAGTACCATAAACAACTTGTTATTCTTACTCTAATATGGCATGCTTTTCAAAATTTTAAAGTTCTTCTATGATGAATACTGTATCAAGTAAGGTATTTATTCATAAGGGCCTAAAATGTATGATTAATAACAAGTGCAAGCAAGGCAGTGCTTCATAAAATACTATAAGGCACTATTATTGTTAGCAGTTTTTTAAAAAGGGTGTAAATACCTAGGAAATAACATTTAATAACTGCTTTTAAGGTTGAATTGTTAAGGTTTCTTTTTGTTAAAACATATTAACACAAAATGCATGGTATCATAGACGTGCCCAATGGATCTAAATTCCTTAGTCACAGCACAGTTTTCATTAAAGATTATCACCAAGCTAGCTTGACACCTATATAAAATACTATAAAATATACAATGGCAAATTTGTCTCTTAAAAGCTGTGCTAACTGAAAAAGGATTTTAAGATAATTGAAAACCAAAGGTTTATTCATCAATGGGAAAACAATCTTTTGCTATTAACTTCTTGAATGACCTCTAAATAATGTACTACATTATAAATACACAAAATTCACGATAAAATTATTTTCAAATTATGTCTACATATAATCGTTTCTAATTAAAAATATTTTATTTATCTTCTGTTACTTACGATATTCTTCCAAATGGTGCAAAAGCAGCTTTTATATCTTCAGTTGTAATTTCTGGACTGAGATCACCAACAAAGACATGGAAATGATCTTATAAGGGGAAGGAAGGGGAAGTGAAAAGAAAAATAGAACTTTAGAATTTAAAAAGTACTAAAATCTATCCAATAAAGTCTTCTTAAAATGATTATGACTTATGATAAATTATAAACAAAACACTATCCTATATCTATACAAATCCTATCAACTTTAAACAATGAGTCAAGGAAACAATATAGGAAAAATTCTCCTGAAAAGACTGTGATACATCTAACTGGAAGTGACATTTATATTTCTATTTACAATCAATTATTATACTGGTCTAAGAAAATAAACTAATAATATACAAGTTTCAGTTCTGCAAAAAATTTAATGACTTAGTTACCATTCTAATAATTATTATTTACTTTTATTCAGTTTACCACTATATTAAGGCTTTACAAATTAAAATAAAATAGTGGTACTGTGAATTATGTAGACTAAATTTGCCTCAGTTAACACAATTTACTGAAGCTAGCTACATGATATATACTTGGTTTAACCATATTTTGTGAAGAACAATCAAAGAAATACCTTGCATTGCAACAGTTTGATGTTAAAGTATTTGACAGTTTTCTCAAAAGCCAACAGTTTTGGTTGCCCAGACATTACACCATTCAGTTTATGTGAATCCATGTGCAAGTGAACTAAGACTGAAGGCAACAGAATGAAAACAGTAATCCCTTCACTTTATATCAGAACCATTAAAAAAGCATTGGAGAGAAATAACCATCCCATATCTGAAGTTTTTAAAAAAGACAATTATCAAAAAAAGAAACACTTTAAAAATGCAAAATTGTTGGACCAACACTTTAAAATGGAGACACACACATAAATCTGACAAAGCATATTTGGAAACAAAAGTTACCCATATTTGACAGGCCTTAAACAACATTTTGGATTGCTCTTTGGGAAACAAAATTTGAGGAGCAACTCAAGCATTTGGAAGATCTGGGTATGAAGCCCAGATGGTGACCTCAAGAAAGCAGGTATCTTGCCCCTTAATTGGTGAAAGTAGTTCTAAGGCATCAGCTGCTACCAAAGGGGTCAGAAAGCTTGAAATAGCACCAAAGTAGTGGACAAGCTATACTTGGTCAACACTGAGAAGAAGTGAGAAAAATATTGCTAGAGAGACAAATAGAAATACTATCTCCTCCCGCCCCCCTCCCCCAAATATCAAACAAAAAAACTTCAGGTGGTTAGTGAATGCCCTTTCAAGAGATTTCATTTTATGTTTAAGAAGATACAATTACCTTGTGAACGCTGTGTGCTGACAACGGTACTACCTGATGACAAAGATTAGATTTGTTCTTAAATTTATTAACACAAACACATTCAATCATATCTTAGGATAACGATCAAAACATTACTGCAAACATGTACGATGTTTATAGGCTTTACAATAAAACTACTGAGTATAATAAAAACAAATGTTCAAAAAGCATAAAATATACTTACTGCTCGTATCTTTCTTTTGACTGCTAGGGGTTGTTGCCCAATTCACTTTGACTTCCTAAAAAAATTTTTCTATATTTATACTTCATAAAAATAAAGCCCAAAATCACATTTGCATCTATAAACACATAGTAAGTTATCTGTTTAAGATGAAACACTAAAGGAGATACCAGCTCTGGTCCAGTTTCAATACTTATCTTCTGAACTACATTTAGGCAAATAATGTTGACAAATCCTAATCTTTCTACGTCTGTTAACATTCAATTAACCTTTCTTACCTAAAAGTATCAACGTTATTTTTTTCCTTTGATTCTTTTCCATTAGCATCCAAGCTTTGAGTAATTCAGCAAATATTTTACTATTTACCATAATACTAACATAGGCTGGTGGCTCATGCCTGTAATATCAGCACTTTGGAAGGTCAAGGCAGGCAGATCACCTGAGGTCAGGAGTTCAAGACCAACCTGGCCATCACAATGAAACTGTGTCTTTACAAAAATACAGAAGTCAGTCAGACATGATGGCAGGTGCCTGTAATCCCAGCTATCATGGAGGCTGAGATGGAAGAACTGCTTGAACGCAGGAAGTGGAGGTTGCGGTAAGCCGAGATGGCACCATTGCACTCCAGCCTGGGTGACAGAGCAACATTCCATCTCAAAAAAAAAAAGAAAGAAAAAAGAAAATACTGACATAAACACAGGCCTCTGCCTCTAAAAGCATTATCACATCTTTTTAATATTAAATGTGAATAACTGACCTTTTTGCTATAAAGTGTTTGATGTTTCAGCTGGGCGTGGTGGCTCACGCCAGTAATCCCAGCACTTTGGGAGGCTGCGGTGGGAAGAATCACCTGAGGTTAGGAGTTCAAGACATGCCTGGATAACATGGTGAAACCCCATTTCTACTAAAAATACAAAAAATTAGCTGGTTGTAGTGGCAGGCACCTATAATCCCAGCTACTCAGGAGGCTGAGGCAGGTGAATTGCTTGAACCCAGGAGCCAGAGGTTGTGGTGAGCCGAGATCACACCACAGCACTCCAGCTGGGGGAACAAGAGTGAAACCCCATCTCAAAAAAAAAAAAAGTATTTAATGTTTCTAAAAAGGAAATAAAATCATTAAATAACTTAAATTTTTTCAGTGCAAATCACCTTCTTTAATTATGACAGCTTACCTTACCCATTATCTTCCGTCCATTCATAGCAGCTAATGCTGCAGCTGCATGACGATGCTCATGAAACTCCACAAAACAATAGGGATCATTTCCAGCTGTCTGTGAAGAAACACAAAAGCCAATTTTAAGCTTTATTCTCCCATTAGCTTAAAATTATGAAAAAAAATTTTAAACCAAGTTTTATACACCTAAATTATCAGGCCATGGCGAATGAATGATCCATTCCACAAGTAAATTTTGGATAAAAAAAAGTAAACAGCCAGGCCTAGTGGAGAGCTCCTGTAGTCCTAGCTACTTCAGGAGGCTGCGGTGGGAGGAATACTTGAGCCCAGGAGTTTGAATCCAGCCTGGGCAATACAGCAAGACCCTGTTTCTAAAATAATTAAAAAGTAGGAAAAAAAAAAAAAAAAAAAGCAACCACTTAAAAATCACACTGCTTTATAGAAAGCTATTTTCTTCAACAAGTTATACTATACTACCATAATTTAATATTAATGACTAGGTATCCTAACTGGATATAAATATAGCTATAATAGAGATATTATATTCATAGTTATAAATAGAGATATTTTCTCACCATCATCATATAACCATTTCTTCAAGCTATACAGATTAAGTTTGACTGGACTCCTAGGTTCTGAAGTCTCACTTTGGCTTTTTACAATTTTCTATCCCCTCCCTGTTATATGCTACTTTTTACTGCTACAAACATACATAGCTCCTTGCTGCTTTTAATTTGCTGAGTAGCAGAAAATCTTAGCCAACCTTCTTAAACCTGTTTTTCAAATATAGGTAAATAGGCTCTGAAAACTGAAGAGACTCTCTGGTAAGTAAAACTTTAGGTTTTAGAATGTGAACTTTCTGACAACAATTTTTTGCTTGCTCAGAGCCTTTAAAAAATTATCTTCCCAGCCAGGCACGGTGGCTCACGCCTGTAATCCCAGCATTTTGGGAGCCCGAGACAGGCGGATCACCTGAGGTCGGGAGTTCGAGACCAGCCTGATCAACATGGAAAAACCCCATTTCTACTAAAAATACAAAATTAGCTGGGTGTGGTGGCAAATGCCTGTAATCCCAGCTACTCGGGAGGCTAAGGCAGGAGAAGTGCTTGAACCTGGGAGGTGCAGGTTGCAGTGAGCTGAGATCACGCCATTGCACTCCAACCTGGCAACAAGAGCAAAACTCCATCTCAAAAAAAAAAAATTAAGTATTTTTTTCCCCCCAGGAGACATAGACTCAAGGGAAATGGGGTCAGTGTTCCCTAAATGTCTTTTTATACATATTATGATTCCGGTTAATACCAATTAGATGAATGAGTTCAATATGTGTATGTGTTTTAATACATTAAGGTCTCATAAATAGGAATTGCCTAAATACAAGAAAAACTTGAATCATGACCTTTAAAAATAAAAATACTTTCACTGTATCAAATGTCTATTACTTTTAAACCTGTTTCTCAATTTAATTTTAACAGCTGAATTTATTAGCCAACCAATTGACACTACATATAAAATAAACATTACTGATGCCTCAATGCACCTAAAACAGCCCACATATACATAGTTCCCATCTGATCTAGAAATGACTAGTTCTATTCTCATCTTCCATTATTTAGTAAAACAAATTAAATTCAGTTGTCAAAACAGGTTCATTACAAATTCACTAAATTCCCTATTAATTTAGACCACAGTAATGTAAGAATTTATACCATACTTAGACTACAGTAAAGTAAGAATTCCTTCCAAGCAATGGCTTTAAGTAACGTGTTAAAAAAAAAAAAAAAGAATAAAGTTAACTAAATAAAATACCCTTACATCCATAATCATTTTGCAGTTTTTACAAGGTCCAATCTGGCTGAAGAGTTGCAGAATTAAAGCTTCTGTCACATCCCTGGAAAGGTTACCGACGTATCTGAAACACAAAGAAAATCAATTTATCTTTTTTTTTTTGAGATGAAGTTTCACTCTTGTTGCCCAGGCTGGAGTGCAATGGCACCATCTTGGCTCACTGCAACCTCTACCTCCTGGGTTCAAGTGATTCTCCTGCCTCAGCCTTCCAAGTAGCTAGGATTACAGACATGCGTCACCAGGCGGCTAATTTTGCATTTTTAGTAGAGACGGGTTTCTCCATATTGGTCAGTCTGGTCTTAAACTCCTGACCTCAGGTGATCCACCGTCTCGGCCTCCCAAAGTGCTGGTATTATGGGCGTGAGCCACCGTGCACGGACTTTTTTTTTTTTTTTTTGAGACGGAGTCTCCCTCTGTTGCCCAGCGTAGAGCACAATGGCGTGATGTCGGCTTACTGCAACCTCCGCCTCATGGGTTCAAGTGATTCTCCTGCCTCAGCCTCCGGAGTAGCTGGGATTACAGGCACCCACCACCACGCCTGACTAAGTTTTGTATTTTGAGTGGTGTGTGTGTTTCTTCTTAGTTCAACTTGAAATTTTTGTATTTTTAGTAGAGATGGGGGTTTCACCATCTTGGCCAGGCTGGTCTTGAATTCCTGTGCTCGTGATCCACCCGCCTCAGCTTCCAAAGTGTTGGGATTACAGGTGTGAGCCACCACACTCGTCCTTTTTTCTTCCTTTTAAGAGAAACAGTCTGGTTATATTGCTCAGACTGCTCTCAAATTCCTGGCTTCAAGTAAACTTCCTGAGTAACAGACTACAGGAATCACCACACCCAGCTCAATTTACCTTAATTTACTTTTTTTTGAGACACAGTCTGGCTGGGTTGCCAAGACTGGAGTGTAGTGGCGCAATCTCGGCTTACTACAACCTTTGCCTCCTGGGCACAAGGGATTCTTCCACCTCAGTTTCCCAAGTAGCTGGGATCACAGGTGTGTGCCACCACGTCTGGCTAATTTTTTTGTACTTTCTGTAGAGAATGGGTTTCATCATGTTGCTGAGCTGGTCCATAACTCCTGGGCTCAAGCGATCTGCCTGCCTCTGCCTCCCAAAGTGTAATGTTAAAGATTACAGGCATGAGCCATTGTGCCCAGCCCTAGATTTACCATTTTAAATTTGCTTATTCTGCATCAGTTTCTACAATTGTTTATTAAAAATTAAAACTGAGAAACAAGCAGATCTTTGCCTTAAAGTATATATTTGGGAATAACTTTTACAAGTTTGCCAACACTTAAAAATCTCTTTGAAAAGAGATATAAAATATGTTATTTGAAAATGTATTAGCTGGGCACGGTAGCTAATGTCTGTAATCCCAGCACTTTGGGAAGCCAAGGCAGGCGGTCACCTGAGGCCAGGAGTACGAGACGAGCCTGGCAAACATGGCAAAACCCGTCTCTACTAAAAACACAAAAATTAGCCGGGCGTGGTGGTGCACATCTGTAATCCCAGCTACTAGGGAGGCTGAGGCAGGAGAATCATTTGAACCCAGGAAGCGGAGGCTGAGTGAGCTAAGGTCATGCCACTGCACTCTCGCCTGGGCAACAGAGCAAGACTATGTCTCCAAGAAAAAAAAAGGAAATATATTATACCCTGTTAGTGAAGGGGAAGATAGTATGTGCATGTCTGTTTTAGTTATGGTTTTGCAAATTAAACCTATTGCTTGTTTTTTTTCTTTAATAACCCTGCAGAAAAACTATTGCTTGTTTTTAAGTTTCCAGGCTTACTTTAGGAAGATAAGCTTTAAAAACACTCAAATGAATCATCTTTAGTTATACAAAATATTTTATAAAATATTGGGCAGGTGTGGTGGCTCATGCCTGTAATCTCAGCACTTTGGGAGGCTAGGGTGAGTGGATCACTTGAGGCCAGAAATTTGAGACCAGCCTGGCCAACATGATAAAACCCCATCTCTACTAAAAACAAAAATTAGTTGGGCATGGTGGTACCTGGCTGTAATCCCAGCTACTGGGGGGCGGCTGAGGCATAAGAACTGCTTGAACCCAGGAGGCAGAGACTGCAATGAGCCCAGATAGTGCCACTGCTCTCCAGCCTGGGTGACACAGCAAGACTATCTTAAAAAAAATTATACAATCAAACCTAAGAACCATTGCCATTATTTCTACTTCTGTGGCATTAATGTTAATTCATGTTCTAAGAAGATTAATTTTCCCCCCGTTTTTAAATTCACATTATTTCCCTAACATTTGTTCAATTTAGGTAGACTTTGGTTATGCAATGAACACATTTTTGAAAAGTTATAGGTAAATTACTTATTAGTTGTTTGGGATGGTAACAATGGGATGGGAACTCTTCCATTTAACATTACTGATTGGTGGAAGAGGTGTGAAAGGGAGGAAAAGATCACAGATTATGAGTTGGTAATCAATACAAATATAAATGGTGCATTTTAAGACCATAAGACTGCGGTGAACTTCATTCAAAGGGTTTAGAATGGGGGCAATGGCTCACATCTGTAATCCCAGCATTTTTGGAGGCTGAGGTAGGAAGATCACTTTAGGCCAGGAGTTCAAGACCAGCCCAGTTAATACAGTGAGCTCTCCGTCTCTACAAACAAACAAACAAAAAAATTAGCCGGACATAGTGGCACTATGTCCCATGTCATGGTCCCAGCTACTTTGGACACTGAGGTGGGAAGATCACTTGAACCCAGGAGTTAGAGGCTGCACTGAGCTATGATTATGCCACTATACTCCAACACACGTGACAGAGCAAGACTCTGTCTCTAAAAAGAAAAGGGTTTATAAATAAGTTTTTTAAATGAGATTTTGAGATGAGATTACCTCTAGTCATGTAACAGAGTTAAGAGGTTTATCAGTTCTGAAATCAGAGAATGTAGTCTCCCCATAATGGTAGAGTTTCTCATTTATCTCTCAGGTACCCTTCAGAAAATTTGATACAAGGTATGGACTTTGTCCTCAGAAAAATAAACATTCATATATGCTCACAAAGTGTGGATTCAATTTCTTCTCTCCATCTACCATTCAACAAACGCACAGTGTGCTTACATGAAGTCTTCGGAAAAGGTTAAGATGGCAAAGGAAGAAATGCTGAATCTTAATAACAAATGACATTTAAAGATGAGGTAAAATGGCTGGGCACGGTAGCTCATGCCTGGCCAGCACTTTGGGAAGCCAAGGCAGATGGATCACCTGAGGTCAGGAGTTCAAGACTGGCCTGACCAAAATGGCACAACCCCGTCTCTACTAAAAATACAAAAATTGGCCAGGCACTGTGGCATGCAACTATAGTCCCAGCTACTCAGGACTATAGTTGGAGTATTCAAGCAATTTTAAGACAGGAGAACTGCTTGAATCTAGGAGGTGGAGGCTATAGTGAGCCAGGATCATGCCACTGAATGGTACCCGAAAAAGAAAGTAACAGCAACATTTGCCCAACAGCAATTTACCAGTACTAGGAGTTATAACTACACCAAGTCTTTATTCTGAAAAAGAGACAGAATTCAGTATTAATCTGTTTATTAAGTAGGAACTCCCAAATAGTGTAATCTAATAGCTTTGGTTGAGGAAAAGTTCTCCTTTACAGAAGACTGCTAGTTAATAAATGTAGAGTGCAGTGGCTCACACCTGTAATCCCAGCACTTTGGGAGGCTGAGGCAGGCAGAACATGAAATCAGGAGATAGAGACCATCCTGGCTAACACGGTGAAACCATCTCTACTAAAATCACAAAAATTAGCTGGGCATGGTGGTGTGCGCCTGTAGTCCCAGCTACTGGAGAGGCTGAGGTAGGAGAATCGCTTGAACCTGGGAGGAGGAGTTTGCAGTGAGCCGAGATCACGCCACTGCACTCTACCCTGGGTGACAGAGTGACTCCGTCTCTAAATAAAGAAATGTAGAAAAATAGTATTAAATTAACAATGTGTAAACCTTAATGAAATAACTGATTCAGGCTGGGTGCAGTGGCTCACGCCTGTAATCCCAGCACTTTAGGAGGCCGAGGCAGGCGGATCATGAGGTCAAGAGATCAAGACCATCCTGGTCAATATGGTGAAACTCCGCTCTACTAAAAATACAAAAATTAGCTGGGTGTGGTGGCACGCGCCTGTGGTCCCAGCTACTCGGGAGGCTGGGAGGAAGAATCGCTTGAACCCAGGAGGCGGAGGTTGCAGTGAGCTGAGATTGTGCCACTGCACTCCAGCCTGGCGACAGAGCAAGACTCCGTCTCAAAAAAAAAAAAGAAATAACTGATTCAGGCAAATATCTTTATGCTTAAAGTACTAGGTGAAAAGCTGATGTGGAAATAGTCACAAGGTATCAAAGTTGTCACATACTTAATTAGTTGCAAAGAGAAAACCTTACCTTAAAAATGAGAGCTTTGGCTATTACTACTATGACCCAGTGATCAAATTTTAAATTATGTTATAGTTGGGCAATGATCAATGAGATGCTGTGTATATATAACATGAATTACACAGTATCACCTATGAAATCTTTACATAAAAAAGTCTAACCGGACCAGGCACAGTGGCTCATGCCTGTAATCCCAGGAATTTGGGAGGCAAGGCAGGTGGATCACAAGGTCAGGAGTTTGAGACTAGCCTGATGAACATGGTGAAACCCCGTCTCTATGAAAAATACAAAAAATTAGCCGGGTGTGGTGGCACATGCATGTAATCTCAGCTACTCTAGAGGCTGAGGCAGGAGAATTGCTTGAACCAGGGAGGCAGAGGTTGTGGTGAGCTGAGATTGCATCATTGCACTCCAGCCTAGGCAACAAGAGCAAAACTCGATCTCAAAAGAAAGAAAAACTCAGCCGGGCGCGGTGGCTCACGCCTGTAATCCCAGCACTTTGGGAGGCCGAGGCAGGTGGATTGCCTGAGCTCAGGAGTTCAAGACCAGCCTGGGCAACACAGTGAAACCCAATCTCTACTAAAATACAAAAAATCAGCCAGGCGTGGCAGCGTGCGCCTGTAGTCCCAGCTACTCGGGAAGCTGAGGCAGGAGAACTGCAAGAACCCAGGAGGCAGAGGTTGCAATGAGCCAAGATTGCACCACTGCACTCCAACCTGGGTGACAGAGCGAGCCTCTATCTCAAAAAAAAAAAAAAAAAAAGAGAGAGAAAGAAAAAGTCTAACCTAAATCTAACCAAGCTGAAAATTAGATTTAAGTTTATAGGTTATCGGGTATATATTTTTCTCTCTCTCTTTTTTTTTTAAGATGGAGTTTCACTGTGATGGCCAGGCTAGTCTTGAACTCCTGACCTCAGATGATCCACCCACCTCGGCCTCCCAAAGTGCTAGGTAGGATTACAGGCGTGAGCCACCGCGCCCGACTGGTTATCGGGTATATAAAACAATTCCACCAATCCAGATGTGGGACATTTTATAAGACAACTCAGTCTTTTCAAAAAATTATTGTCCTAAAACAAAAGACAAAAGATGACTGTTCTTTTTTTTTTTTTTAGACGGAGTCTCACTCTGTTGCTCAGGCTGGAGTGCAGTGGCACAATCTCAGCTCACTGCAACATCCACCTCTTGGGTTCAAGCAATTTTCCTGCCTCAGCCTCCTGAGTAGCTGGGATTACAGATGCATGCGCCACACCCGGCTAATTTTTGAAATTTTAGCAGAGGTGGGGTTTCACCATGTTGGTCAGGCTGGTCTCGAACTCCTGACCTCATGATCCACCCGCCTCAGCTCCCCACAATGCTGGGATTACAGGCGCGATCCACCGTGCCCCGGAGCAGTGGCACGAGCCTGTAGTCCCAGTTACTTGAGAGGCTGAGGTGGATGGATCCCTTGAACCCAGGAGTTGTGAGTCCAGCCTGGGCAACATAACAAGACCTCATTTCTAAGATACAAGTAAATAAAAGAAACACAAAGCTGGGCACAGTGGCTCAAGCCTATAATCCTAGCACTTTGGGAGGCTAAGGTGGGCAGTTCACTTGAGATAAGCAGTCGGAGATCAGCCTGGCCAACATGGTGAAACCTTGTCTCTACTAAAATAAATAGAAAAACTAGTCAGGTGTGGTGGCGCAGCATGCCTATAATCCCAGCTACTTGAGAGGCTGAGGCACAAGAATCACTTGAACTCGGGAGGTGGACGTTGCAGTGAGCTGAGATTGCACTACAGCACTCTAGCTGGGATGACAGAGTGAGACACTGCCCACTCCCACAAAAAAAGGACATAAAAACAGTGACAACCAAATACAATGTTGAATAATCTTTAAATGGATCCTGGATGAGGGAAAAATAGTTTTTTCTTACAGAATGCTAGTAAATGTAGAAAGAATGAGAGAAATAGAAAATCACCATTAAAACACCACAGTAATAATTTCTATAGGAAGAGCCACCCATGGAAGCTCACATTAATTAGCTAATTGAAACTTTTTTTTCTTTTCTTTTTTTGAGACAGAGTTTCGTTTCTGTTGCCCAGTCTGGAGTGCAATGGTGCCATCTAAGCTCACTGCAACCTCCTCCTTCCGGGTTCAAGTGATTCTCCTGGCTCAGCTTCCCAAGTAGCTGGAACTACAGGCATGTACCACCATGCCTGGCTAATTTTGTATTTTTAGTAGAGACAGGGTTTCTCCATGTTGGCCAGGCTGGTCTCGAACTCCCAACCTAAGATGATCTGTCTGCCTTGGCCTCCCAAAGTACTGGGATTACAGGCATGAGCCACCACACCAGGCCTAGCTGATGAAACTTTAAAAGGAGAAACAGGGCATCTGCATAGCCTCAAAGTACCTCCTCTAAAATATTTATTAAATATTGGTTTTGACCAATGAACTGAACTGGTGGTTTTATATAACTATGCTTTTTTTTTCAAGATGGGGTTTCACCATGATGGCCAGGCTGGTCTTGAACTCCTGACTTCAGGTGATCCACCCACCTCAGCCTCCCAAAGTGCTAGGATTACAGGCATGAGCCACTATGCCCGGCTTTTTTTTTTTGTATTTTAGTAGAGACAGGGTTTTACCATGTTGGCCAGGATGGTCTCAATCTGCTGATCTCATGATGTGCCCACCTCAGCCTCCCAAAGTGCTGGGATTACAGGCATGGGCCACTGTGCCCGGCATAACTATGAATTATTTTGATACACCTCCTTCCAGGAAGTATAACTTCATCTTCCTCTTCCTGAGAGTGAGCTAGCCTTGGTAACTTACTTCTAACCAGCAAAGTCAAGAAAAAAGAAGTCATGGTGATTTGGGGGAAAAGGAGAAACAGTACCGGTCCAAAGTGTCGGCTGGATGCAGTGGCTCACACCTGTAATCCCAGTGCTTTGGGAGGCTGAGGTGAGAGGTTTGCTTGAGGCCAGTAGTTTGAGACCTGCCAGGGCAACTTAGTGATATGCCCCATCTCTACAAAAAATAAAAAAAAATTAGCTGGGTATGGTGGTGTGCACCTGTAGTTCCAGCTACCTGGGAAGCTAAAGTGAACAATGATTGTGCCACTGCACTTCACCCTAGGGAACAGAGTGAGACCCTATCTCTAAAAAAAGAAAAAAGTGTTAAGGTCAAGAAAGACATCTCACAGAATGAAGGAGAGTAAAGAGACGATGATGAAATGCAATGTGGTATTATCTTGAATTGGATCCTAGAATATAAAAAGGATATTAGTGGAAAATTGTAATAAAGCCTATGGTATTAATTTCTTATTTTTGATAATCATACCACGGTTATATAAGATGTTAATGTAAAGGGATGATGGATGAAGGTTATCATGTCATTCTTCCGTAAAACCCTCCCCAACAAAAAAACAAAACTCTGTACTATCTCTACATCTCTTCTGTGTCTACTCTTACCTGATTCTTGCGCCTATAAGAAATTTCCAGGCCAGGATCAGTGGCTCACACCTGTAATACCAGCACTTTGGGAGGCCGAGGCGGGTGGATCGCCTGAGGTCAGGAGTTCAAGACCAGCCTGACCAACATGGAGAAACCCCGTCTCTAGAAAAGAAAAGAAAAGAAATTTTCAGGATTAGCCAGGAGCAGTGGCTCATGCCCATAATCCCAGCACTTTGGGAAGCTGAGATGGGCTGATCACTTGAGCTCAGGAGTCAGCCTGGCTAACATGTGAAACCTGTCTCTACTAAAAATACAAAAAATTAGCCAGGTGTGGTGGTGGGTGCCTATAATCCCAGCTACTGGGGAGGCTGAGGCAGGAGAATCACCTGAACCTGGGAGGTGGAGGTTGCAGTGAGCTAAGATTGTGCCACTGTAGTCCAGCCTGGGCAACAGAGATTCTGTCTGAAAAAATAAATAAATAAAAAGGCAGAATTTGATAAGGTCTCTGTGAAAATTTGAGTAAAAACTATAAGTAGTTTTTTATCTAATAATAACTTCCATCAGAGGTTTTTATTTTTAATTGTTATGTACTGTCTAGGACAGGGGTCCCCAACCCCCTCCCGGCTATGGACCATTATGGGTCAATGGCCTGTTAGAACTGGGCCACACAGCAGGAAGTAAGCAGCAGGGGAGGGAGCATTACTGTTTGAGTTCTGCCTCCTGTCAGATCAGCAGCAGCATTTGTGAAATGGGCACGCAAGGGATCTAAGTTGAGTGTTCCTTATGAGAATTTATCTAATGCCTGATGTTCTGAGGTGGAACAGTTTCATCCTAAAACTATTCCACCATGGAAAAATTGTGTTCCACAAAACTGGTCCCAGTGCCAAAAAGGCTGGGGACTGCTAGTCTAGAACACTGCCTGGAACGTTGCAACAAATATCATTGCAGTGATATTTATTGTTCTATAAATATCAAATATATAAATGTACTGTTTCAGAAAGACTTCTGAACATTTACAATTTGCTAGAAAACTCTCATTTTGCCTAAGCTACCCTAGGGGGACAAGGTTAGTTATGTCTTTTACCAATGAAGAAACTGTGTAGATGCCAGGCATGGTGGTTCACACCTATAATTCCAGTACTTTGGGAGGCTGAGATGGGGAGATCACTTAGCCCAGAAGTTTGAGATCAGCCTGGGCAACACACTGAGACCACTTCTCTACAAAAATTTAAAAAATTTAGCTAGATGTGGTAGCACATGCCTATAGTCCCAGCAATTCAGAAGGCTGAAGTGGGAAGATCCCCTGAGCCTGCAAGGTTGAGGCTACAGTGAGCTGTGATTGTACCACAGCCTGGGCAACAGAATGAGACCTTATCTCAATTAAAAAAAAATTGTGTAGAATAGTTAAGTGCTTGTGTATATACATCAGCATCCTAACCTTACTATTATTTAACAAATGTACACCCATCACAAAGAATAATCTGTTATAAGAGATGGCTGAAACTGCCTTGTTAGTTGGGACCTCCTTCACTGGTAAACCAGCTTGAACAATTGTATCTAATAACTATGTCTGCAGACATCTTAAGGGCTATCCATCCTCAAAACTTTTCATTTTTACTTACATTTTGCAACAAACTACAACATTTTCGATGACTGGTATTACACATTTTAAAATAAATCCATTTATTGTTGACATCATTCTCACAGGCCACATCCAAGTCACTGGTAATTCCTGTTGCTCTATTTTCTTTTTTTCTTTTTGAGATGGAGTCTTGCTCTGCCACCCAGCTGGAGTGCAGTGGAGCAATCTCTCGGCTCACTGCAACCTCCACTGCCCAGGTTCAAGCAATTTCCCTGCCTCAGCCTCCACGAGGCCTGAGCCACCACGCCAGGCCTGTCCTCAACTCCAAACTATTACATGTATGACTCATTTTGCCTTGTATCTCTCACTAAAACACCCCATCCAAGAAACTCTTCCTCAAAGTAGTCATACTCTAAACGTCTTCTCTTGTTTCTACCTCCCTCAACCAAAACTCCCATTTTTCCAGTCAGGCAAACCTTGATTAAACACGAGGAAACTAATCCCTAAATTTTCCTAGTAGTATTTTTAATTTTAATGTAAGATTTTTTCTTTAATGACCCTGGAAGTCAGAGGCTTTTAATATATGTTTTTGGTCTGGTCCACAGTAAGTAATCAATAAATTTGTTTAAAAAAACTGGTCAAATTTTGGCTGGGCACGGTGGCCCATGCCTGTAATCCAGCACTTTGGAAGGCCGAGGCAGGCAGATCACCTGAGGTCAGGAGTTCAAGACCAGCATGGCCAACATGGCAAAACCCCGTCTCTACTAAAAATACAAAAATTAGATGGACAGGGTGGCGCATGCTTGTAGTCTCAGCTCTGGGGACTCAGGAGGCTCAGGGAGGAGAATCGCTTGAGCCCAGGAGGCGGAGGTTGCAGTAAGCCGAGATCATGCCAATGCACTCTAGCCTGGTCGACAGAGTGAGAGGGAGCCCAGTTAATTGCTACATACTAATGCAGGCCTTGCCTTTTTTCTGCTCCATGTTTATCTTTCATTCTTCTTGTCTACTCAACTCTCCAAATAGTGTTGGCCTTGTAATTTGTATGAAATAACATCTCTTGTATTGAGATTCATACCTATTTAAAGATTCTATTGAAGGCAAGGTTGACTAAAATGAGATATTTATTAGATAATATTAAAGTTTCCAAATAACTGCTAGTAATTAACAATACGCTAGAAACATTATGTTCACTCAGTAATATTGAGAGCATACTACATGGCTGTCACTGTTCTGGGAGCTGGGTATACAATAGTAAATATAATAGGCCTTTTAAGAATTTATGTAAGTAATTATGTTAGATGGTAATAAGTGCTATGGAGAAAAATAATGCAGGGTATGTGTGGTAAGGAGGATGGGGTAGATATTTACAGAGAATAATAAAGGAAGGTCATCCTTTGATAAGGAAAAAAACTGAAGATGAGGGAGAGCCATGCTTCTCTCTGAAGGAGGGGCACCCTAGAAAGAGGGAGCTAATGCAAGGGCCTCTTCAGGGAAGGGCATGCTGGTTGGTTAGCCTGGAGAGTGAATGTCATAGAGGAGTTGTAAATGAGGTCAGAATGAGAAATAGGCATGGGTAGGAGAGACAGAAAATACCAGATCATATGGGTCCTTATGAGGGCCATCTTATCTGAGTAGTAATGGAACTTGTAAGTGGGTTTTAAGCAGAGTAGTGGTATAGCCTATCTTAACCTTTAAACTGGCAGAAGCAAGTAGCCTAGTCAGGAAGCTGGTCCAGGTGAGAGAGAAAGCAGTACCTGTAAC
This sequence comes from Plecturocebus donacophilus, assembly GCA_004027715.1. Classification (NCBI taxonomy): domain Eukaryota; kingdom Metazoa; phylum Chordata; class Mammalia; order Primates; family Pitheciidae; genus Plecturocebus; species Plecturocebus donacophilus. Next base: position 8,917 of record PVKP010013396.1, on the reverse strand, counting down.
TGTAGTTAGTGCCGGTGGAAGTCATGAGAAGTAGTTGAATTATGGATATGTTTTGAAAATAGAGCAGGTCGGGCACAGTGGCTCACACCTGTAATCCCAGTACTTTGGGAGGCTGAGGCGGGCAGATTACGAGGTTGGGAGTTCAAGACCAGCCTGGCCAACATGGTGAAACCCCATCTCTACTAAAAATACAAAAATTAGCCAGGCATGGTGGCACCCACCTGTAATCCCAGCTACTCGGGAGGCTGAGGCAGGAGAATCGCTTTAAACCGGGAGGCGCAGGTTGCAATGAGCCGAGATTGCGCCACTGCACTCCAGCCTTGCAGCCTGGGTGACAAAGTGAGAGTCCATCTCAAAAAATAAAAAAGTAAAAAATAAATAAATAAATAAATAAAAAAGTTAAGCGGCCAGATACTTCGGGCAGTTTTTAAAATTAAACACTGTCAACCTAATACTAAGAACATTAGGCTTACATTATAAAACACGAGCAGTGCCTTCTTAACCCAAAATGCTGATGACTGTTACAGCTAAGGGGCAAGGGGGAACAGATTCCACCAACACTGGGAAGCTAGCAGCTTTTTAGGGAGTATTCAAGTACAGATACAATCTTTACTAAAACAAAGGTCATGCACTAATTGCTACATCCTATTGAAAAGACACTTTTTGAGCCTCAGGAATAGAGAAAAAAGAAATTTCAAGGTTACTAAAAGATTAACTGACAATCTATTAAGAAAACGGTGTAACCACATTTCCAATATAGACAAGAAATAGCAACTCAAAAGTGAAAAAATTTTGGAGGTGAAAAAAAAAAAACAATTGCATCGTACTTCAGAGCAACTTTATCATCTAGAAAGCTGCAAAAAGAAACCGAAAATTGCGTTTTTAATGCATGGAGCTCTCAAACTGCCAGTATTACAAGAATATAAACAAAAAGCTATGTCATCCAAGAATATAAACAAAAAGCTATGTCAGGAACTCGTTGAGCTTTTCTTTTTCTGAGAAATGCCAACAAAGGCAGGATCAACTCATCCGATAATACTTCGAAAAACAAAGAACGCAGTGGGGGAAGTCACACGACAAAGAAAATATCCGCTCTCCGATAATTTAACGCCAACTCTAAAAATTATCTCTCAATATGTTAGGGCATTTACCAATTGTTGCTTCATAAAAATGGCCCGCTGGTTTAGCACCATGTCAATCACAACAGTAGCAAGCGACTATAAAAATATATTAAATACATTTCCCCTCAATTAATATATTCCTTCTGGGTGAGAGTTCCAAATCCTTGGGATGTCTGGATAGGCTTTTTGGTCGGTGGGTGCTACAGAAGGAAAGCCAGAGGTTAAAGAAAAATTCTTGGCTTTTTTCCAACTGGCAACTGCAAGAATAAAGTTTACCGCACTGAAAATTAGTATGAGCAGCCTCAAGGAAAAAAAAAAAATCCTATCACCGAGAAGAAAATGAAAGGAAGAGTTTCAGTAGGAAGTCAAAAGTAAAATTAAAGGGAGATGGTTGTAAAGAGAAGAAGAGGTTAATAAAAAAAGGGGAGAAGCGGGAAAAGAGAAGGGAAGGAAAGAAAGCATGGGACAAAAGAAAGGTTCGACGAGCTCTAAAAGAGGTCTGAATGAAAAAGTCTTTTCTCCAGGTCTAAGACCACAGAGGGCCCGTGGCGAGAGCAAAGGTCACGCAATGGTGTAAAGTGAAGGGATTCATTGATAGGGTTGTGCCCCGTTTCCCTTCACCTCGTCCTCTTACAGATCGGGTCTTGGTTCTAAGCATCCAAGTGCATGCTAAAGAAACAAAAACCACGATATCGCGGTGTCCACGGGGAACAATAGGCTGGGAGCGGCGCAGGGCCGAGGCCTTCCCTCCGGGACGACCACCAACCCGCCTCCCTCATCGCTGCCTCGGACTCACAGAGTCTTGGGCATCTCGTCCTCCATGGCTGCTACTGTCGCGGCGACGCCTCCAGGTCCAGTTCCCTGCCCTTCACTACCTCCCAAACTGTTTGAGCGGTTATGGCTACGGGATAGCGGGGTTTCTCGGCTGACCAGAGGTTACTCCGCCTCCTCTTTCGGCGGCAATTACACTAAACCGCCCGGCCCAGCGCGAACAATGAAGCCCCAATACAAGATGGCGGCGAGCCGGGAGCATAAGAGCAGCCAGCGAAGTTATCCGGGCCGCGCAGGCGCAGTATAACCTTGTACTTTCAACCTCCCGGCCGCCAGGCTACACCTCAATCCATAGGTTCACTTGTTGCGCAGCCGCTCTTCCACCCGACGCTAGGGACGTTTCAGACCGCGCAGGCGCAAAAATTAACTACTTCACGATTTGCGTGAACTTTTTGTCTTCTGGCTGCGGATTCGAGTGTTTCAACCGTGAATTATAATAGAGTGGAAATCTTAAGGGAGAGTAAAAAGCCTAAGCCTTTCTAAAGGAGGAAAGATATATCAAGACTCTTTAAGCTATCTGGTTTTTAGAGAGCGAGAAGCAAAACTACTGTGCGCCGCCCGGGAATCGAACCCGGGTCGCAAGAATGGGAATCTTGCATGATACCACTACACCAGCGGCGCTGTTAGTAGTGGTGGCCGCCAGAATATTTTAGGAGTAAATGAAAGCAGACGTTCATTTTCATATGAAAAGAATTTTCATATATTATTTACCTATTTAAAAGTAAAAGTTTATTGACAGTCTATAATCTTCTGTTTTTCTTTTTTTATTTTTCTTTTTCGGTACCGTGACTCGGATAATCTTCTGTTTTTCAATGCCATAAATAATCTATCTTCTCTCAATCTCAAACAACTGAATGAATGTTTCAACTTTCTTTGTACAGAAAAAAAATCTCAATTTAAAATGTTTTACTTAAGAAATAAGAAAAAAAAGTTTTACTTAAAAAAGTAAGAATTTTATTAAAAATTTGCCTTGTTGATGCTAATCAAATTTTTGAGAGCGGGTAAGATATTTCCAGATGCCAGATTTTTATTTATATTTGCATTTCTTTCGCGTATTCAATGCACACTGAAAAGCACTTAAGAAACAGCTGTTTAGGCTGGACTCAGTGGCTCACACATGTAATTTCAGCACTTCCTGGAGGCCGAGGCGGGTGGACCACCTGAGGACGGGAGTTCGAGGCCAGTCTGATCAACATGGAGAAACTCATCTGTACTGAAAATTCAAAAATTAGCCGGCTGTGGTGGCGCATGCCCGTAATCCTAGCTACTTGAGAGGCTGAGGCCGGAGAATAGCTTGAACCTGGGAGGTTGAGGTTTCGGGAAACCAAAATCGGTGCCATTGCACTCCAGCCTGGGCAACAAGAGCGAAACTTGGTCTCAAAAAGAAAAAAAGAAGTGTTTTTTAAACATAGAATTTACACATTGAAAACCATGTTGTCAGCCTAGGGGCCGCTCACTCCTGTTATCCCAGTCTTTGGGAGGCCAAGGCAGGCAGATGACTTGAGCTCAGGAGTTTGAGACCAGCCTGACCAACATTGCGAACCCCCCTCTCCACTTTAAAATACAAAAATTAGCCGGGCATAGTGGCGCACATCTGTAATCCCAGCTACTGGGGAGGCTGAGGCATGAGAATCTCTTGAACCTGGGAGGCAGAGGTTGCAGTGAGCCGAGACTGTGCCACTGCACTCCAGCCTGGGAGACGAAGCAAGTCTCAAAAACAAAACAAAACAAAACCACACCAAAAACAAACAAACAAACAACAAAATCCAAAAACCAAACCAAAACAAAAAAGGTGATGTCCTCTTCAAAGTAGTTTCTTCAGACTAATGCAATGGAATTGTCTTTAGAGTCTCTGGCATATTCTTCAGATTATTTCCAAAGATATCAAGTACTATTTTTTTGAGGGTGAATAAAACAAATGTTAATGGTGGATGGTATTTTTAAAACACCTTTTGGGACACCTATATAAAGTGTTTTTCAGTTTAATGGTTTTTAGTTTATACACAGTTGTGTGTGCAACAATCACCACAATCAATTTTTTTCTTTTTATTTTTTTTCTTTAAACTGATACAGTAAGTCACTACCAGCAGACACAATCAATTTTATAACATTTTCTTCATCTCAAAAAGAAAACCCTTAGCAATTAGCAGTCACTCCCTGTGCCTCATCCCATCCCATGTCTCAGCCACTAGTCTTTCTGTCCCTATAGATTTGCCTGTTCCAGATATTTCATATAAATGGAAGCATGCAGTATATGGTTCCTTCTGACTGGTTTCTTTCACTTAACATTATGCTTTTCAGGGTTATCCATTTTGTAAGATGTATCAGTACTTCATTCCTTTTCATTCTCAAATAAAATTACATTATATGGATGTTGTACAAGTATTTTTTTAGTACAGTAGTTTTTAAGTTACAAAAGTAATATGTGCTTAGTATTACAAACAAAACAAAAAATGGATACATAAGAAAAATATTAAAAATGTATCTTCCCCCTCTTGAGGTAAGTAATATTAATAGATTTTTCTGTAATGCTTCACATTTTACTCTATACAGATGCACACGTATACACTTGGGATTTTTAGGGTTTTTTTTTTAGACAGAGTCTCACTCTGTCACCCAGGCTGGAGTACAGTGGCATGATCTTGGCTCACTGTGAACTCCGTCTCCTGGGCTCAAGTAATTCTTGTGCCTCAGCCTCCAGAGCAGCTGGGATTACAGGTGCGAGCCACCACACTTGGATAATGTTTTATTTTTAGTAGAGATGGGGGTTTCACCATGTTGGCCAGGCTGGTCTCGAACTCCTGACTTCAAATGATCCATGCACCTCGGCCTCCCAAAGTGCTGGGATTACAGAAGTGAGCCACCACGCCCTTAAGTAATTTTTAAAAATGTGGTTACACCATAGGTATTACTTGACAACAACTTTTGTTTGTTTGTTTTTGAGACAAAGTCTCACTCTGTCTGTTGCCCAGGCTGGAGGGCAGTGGCCTGATTTCGGTTCACTACAACATCCACCTCTCTGGTTCAAGCGATTCTCCTGCCTCAGCCCCCCAGTAGCTGGGATTACATGCATTGGCCACCACACGACGCTAATTTTTGTATTTTTAGTAGAGACGAGTTTCACCATTTTGGCCAGGCTGGTCTCGAACTCCTGACTTCAAGTGATCCACCCACCTTGGCTTCCTAAAATCTGGGACAAGGGTGAGCCACTGTGCCCGGACTTTTTTTTTTTTTTTTTTTTTTTTTCTTTTTTTGAGACACGATCTCTCAGTCACCCAGGCTGGAGTGCAGTGGCAGTGATCTCTGCTTACTGAAGCCTCCGTCTCCTGGGCTCAGGTGTTTCTGCCACCTTAGCCTCCTGAGTAGCTGGGACTACAGGTGTGCACCACCACACCCATCTAATTTTTGTATTATTTGTAGAGACAGATATCTCACTTTGTTGCCCAGATTGGTCTTAAACTGCTGAGCTCAAGTGGTTCACTAGCCTTTGCCTCCCAAAGTGCTGGGATTATAGGCATGAGCCACTGCGCTCAGTCCTGGCCTAATAGTTTTGTTTTGTTTTTGTTTTTTTTTTTTTTTTTTGAGATGGAGTCTCCCTCTGTTGCCCAGGTTGGAGTGCAATGATGCAATCTTGGCTCACTGCAACCTTCGCCTCCCAGGTTCAAGCAATCCTCCTGCCTCAGCCTCCTGAGTAGATGGGACTACAGACACCCACCACCACACCCAGCTAACTTTTGCATTTTTTTTTTTAGTAGAGATGGGGTTTCACTATATTGGCCAGGCTGGTCTCAAACTTCTGACCTGTGATCCACCCTCTTCGGCCTCCCAAAGTGCTGGGATTACAGGTGTGAGTCACTTCGCCCTGCCAATAGTTTTTTAATAGTTGCAAAATTGTCCATAAAAGGAAAGTTCCACAATGTATTCAGTAGTAAATTGAATAAACTACCGTAAGTGGCACTGATGGATATTCAGGTTACTTCTTTTTAAAAAATCTATTATATTACAAATAATGTTGCAGTTGTATCCTGGTACATACTTTTTTTTTTTTTTTGGAGGTTGGTAGGTAGAGTCTTGCTCTGTGCCCAGGCTGGAATGCAGTGGCGTGACCACTGATCGCCTCAGCCTACACCTCCCAGACTCAGGTGAGCCTCCTGGCTCATCCTCCGGAGTAGCTGGGACTACAGGTGCACACCACCATATCAGGCTGACTTTTTTGTATTTTTTCATAAAGATGAGTTTTGTCATTTTGCTCAGGCTGGGCTTGAATCCCTGGGCTCAAACCATCTGTCCACCCTTGCCTCCCAAAGTGCTGGGATTATAGACATTTTATACACATCATGCAGCCAAAAGCTTTTCTTTACTAGTAATACTAGAACATTAGTTATATACCCAACTTTTTTTTTTTTTTTGAGATGGAGTCTTACTCTGTCACCCAGCTTGGAGTGCCCTGGCGCAACCTTGGCTTACTGCAACCTCTGCCTCCTGGGTTCAAGCAATTATCCTGCCTCAGTGTCCCAAGTAGCTGGGACTACAGGCATACAGCACCACACCCAGCTAATTTTTTGTATTTTTGGTAGAGATGGGGTTTCACCATGTTGGCCAGCCTGGTCTCTAACTCATGAGCTCAGGTGATCTGCCTGCCTCAGCGTTCCAAAGTGCTGGGATTACAGGCGTAAGCCACTGCGCCTGGCCCCAACATTTGTTTTTGTTTTTTTTGAGACAGAGTCTCACTCTGTGAGGCTGGAGTACAGGGCACGATCTTGGCTCATTGCAACCTCAGCCTCCCAAGTTCAAGCGATTCTCCTGCCTCAACCTCCCGAGTAGCTGGGATTACAGGCATACACCACCATGTATTTTTAGCAGAGATGGGGGTTTCACCATGTTGGCCAGGCTGGTCTCAAACTCCTGACCTCAAGTGATCCACCCGCCTCAGCCTCCCAGAGTGCTGGGATTACGTGAGCCACTGCAGGTGGCCTTTTTTTAATGCATGCATAATGTTCTACAGTATGGTATGTAAGGGAGAAAAAAAGAGTTTTTCCTCTACCCTTCAGAGTTTTTAAGTGAAATAGCCCCTGTAACAAAAGACAGATTAACAAGGAGAAAACAAACAGGGCCAGGCATGGTGACTCATGCCTGTAATCCCAACACTTTGGGAGACTGAGGTGGGTGGATCACTTGAGCTCAGGAGTTCCAGAGCAGCCTGGGCAATATGGCAAAAAACCGTCTCTACAAAAAAATGTAAAAATTAGCTGGGTGTGGTGATGCATGCCTGTGGTCCCAGCTACTCTACTCTGGCAGCTGAGGTAGGTGGATCGCTTGAGCCCAGGAGGAAAAGTTTACAGTGAGCTGTGATCGTGCCACTGCACTTCAGCCTGGGTGATAGAGCAAGACTGTCTCAAAATCAATAAATGAAAGAAAGAAAAAAAAAGAAAAACAAACAGAAATGTAAAAATGTGTACCTCATGTATACAAAAGAGAGACCAGGGAATTAAGCAAATCTCTGAGGTGGGGTTGAATTCAGGCTTATACAGCATCTTCAAAAAAGAACAGTATATGTTTAGAGAAGTGTTAAGAGATGGAAAATGATTTTGAGTCTCTAGGGGTGGCAAATTGTGGGAAGGCAAATAAGTGATAGAAAAAGGCTCATTAATAAAGTTTGCCACGTAGACTCCTGGCTGACAAAGGTTTGTCAAAAGACAAAATTACAACTAATTTAGTTTAAAGATCATAATTGGCTTTTAGTTTCTATCGTAGAACTGCGCAACACCTCATTCTATAAGATAGAGTGGAGGAGGTTGAGCTGAGCGGATGAGGGTGGCTTTATAGACAGAAAGGGCTGAAGAAAGCAGGCATAGAAAAGTGAATTGGTTGAGGTTACTTTCCTTGTAAAGTATTTTTTTTTTTTGAGATGTAGTTTTGCTTTTGTTGCCCAGGCTGGAGTGCAATGGTGCGATCTTGGCTCACTGCAACCTCCACCTCCTGGGTTCAAGCAATTCTCCTGCCTCAGCCTCCTGAGTAGCTGGGATTACAGGTGCCTGCCACCACATCCAGCTTGTGTGTGTGTGTGTGTGTGTGTGTGTGTGTGTGTGTGTGTGTGTGTGTAGTAGAGACAGGGTTTCACCATGTTGGCCAGGCTCGTCTTGAATCCTGACCTCAGGTGATCCACCTTCCTTGGCCTCCCAAAGTGTTGGGATTACAGGCATGAGCTACGGCGTCCAGCCTCCTTGTAAAGTTCAAAGCAGAGGGGATTTCCTTATCATGCCATCTAAAACTGGTCTGTTTGGGGATTTGGCTATTATTTTTCTTTCTCCTGATTTCTGAGAAAGTCAGATAGACAACTTAGTTTTGACTTGGTGATGTGGAACATGAGTGACATGAGTGACTGGATGTTGGGCCTAGACTAGCGCAGGAGCTCAATCCAAAACAATGGCCTCCTATACATTTTATTTAACAGGTGTAAAATTGTCTTCAGTGATTAACTTTTGTCCTTCCAGGCAATACGGGAAGAGGGATATCTTTGCCTTTTAAAATTTATGTCCTGCTTTTAGGCAAATGGGAGAAGGTGGAGAACTTTCCTTGTATCTACATCTTCTCAATTGCCTTCGGCTCGAAAGACTCCTTAGGCTAAGAAGGAATATTTTGGGGTGGCCCATTCTGGTGTCCTTACAGGTACACTACTTTTATTCATGTCTGTTACTATTATTCCACTCCCTTCACCTTAGACCACCCCCTCCACAGCCTCCCTCATTTTTCTTTTCACCCAGCACCATTTACCCATTCATGGCGTACCCAAAAATTCTCGGAACAGGGTAATCACTAGGTAAGTCCTGTTGCCTGTTTGGTCTGTTTCGGGCAGCGATTAGCTGTGTGCATTCTTTGAGAGAAGAGACGGAAGGGACAGAAGTGGGCACTAGTGAAGAACTAAGGTGCTTCACCCGAATAGGGAGGAAGGAGGATTGCCGAGG
>PVKP010013395.1:0-55648 GCA_004027715.1 Plecturocebus donacophilus | reverse complement strand
TTTTTTTTTTTTTAGATGGAGTCTCCCTCTTTCACCCCGTCTGGAGTGCAGTGGCACGATTGGCTCACTGCAACCTCCGCCTCCCAGGTTCAAGCAATCCTCCTGCCTCAGCCTCCCTAGTAGCTGGGATTATGGGTGCTGGCCATCCTGGCTAATTTTTGTATTTTTTTTAGTAGAGGCGAGGTTTCACCATGTTGGCCAGGCTGGTCTCGAACTCCTGACCTCAAGTGATCCACCTGCCTTGGCCTCTCAAAGTGCTGGGATTATAGGCATGAGCCATTGTGCCTGGCTTTGCTTAAACATCTTCTAACCCTGAACTATATTAGATGTGGAAAACAGGGGTGGGCACTGGTGAGTGTGTTCATGGAACTGCTGCCTGAAGAGAAGCTCAAGTGGGTCTGTGCTAGGCTCCCGTTCAACTCTGTGGGAATCCTGCACCTCCATGTCCCCAGCAGGAGACAGCATGAGGGTGCATGTGGGTGCAAGACAATCAATGCACCTAAGTCCCTCCTTCTCATCTAGCCTTGCAAATAAATCGGTCCTGTTCACCTAAATGTCTAGTTGACTACTTTTTTTCATAAATGTATATTTATAAATTGCTTAAGTTTTGTCTTAGCAGTCAAGGGAGTAGAAAAGTAGCGAGACATTTGGTGCCATTGACACACACATTTCAATTCTTTGCTAAAATTTTTTTGGAGGTGGTGCTGTCTTCATAGCAAATGTTAGCTATATCTAGATTTTTTAAAATCTAAATTTTAATATTTGGAAATAAAAAGAATGGCAACATATGTTTATAAAGCTTTGTGGTTTAGGTAGTGCTTTCACGCCAATAAATTGTTTTTTTCTGGAATTAAATTTAATTCAATTCCAGTAAAATTAAATTTAATTCAATTCCAGTAAAATTAAATTTATTGTCTCCTCCCTCCCAAAAAAACCCACAAAAAAACAGATGACTTTGTCCCTGAAGTATATCCAATTAGTAGCTATCAATGCTATTAAAAACTTAGTATTAAAAACTGGTGGCTCCCTGGGTGTGGTGGCTCATGTCTGTAATCCCGGCACTTTGGGAGGCCAAGGCAGGCAGATCACGAGGTCAGAAGTTCGAGACCAGCCCTGCCAACATGGTGAAACCTTGTCTCTACTAAAAATGCAAAACTTAGCTGGGTGTGGTGGCAGGTGCCTGTAATCCCAGCTGCTCAGGAGGCTGAGGCAGAATTGCTTGAATCTGGGAGGCAGAGGTTGCAGTGAGCTGAGACCACGCCATTGCACTCCAGCCCGGGCGACAGAGCAAGACTTCGTCTCAAAAAAAAAAAAACAAAAAAAAAAAACGAACAACTGGTGGCTCATGTCTATGATCCCAGCACTTTGGGAGGCTGAAGTGGGAGGATTGCTTGAAGACAAGAGTTCAAGATCAGCCTGGATTTTGTTATCAAGACCCCATCTCTACAAAAAAAAAAATTATTTAAATTAACTGGGCAAGGTGCTGTGTGCCTGTAGTCCTAGACTCGGGAGGCTGAGGCAGGAGGACTGCTGGAGCCCAGGAGTCCAAGTTTACAGTAAGCTGTGAAGGTACCACGGTACTCTAGTGTCCTTGGCAACAGAGTGAGAACCTGTCTCAACAAAACAAAACAAAACAAAACAAAACGACACACACACACAAAAGAGCTGTGTTTGTGAAGGTGGTTTGAAAGCTGGTTGTTTTGAACTCAGATCATATTTTCTCAATGGCAGTGCTGTGCAGGGAAACTAGGCTCTCACCTCGGCCAGTAACCCTGCCCAGTGCAGCTGAAGGCTGATCAATCCTGCCTTTGTATTAGCCTCAGAAACCCCAATGGCTATGGTTCAATAGAAAAACATTTTTAGAGTTCCCACTTGGGATATCAGGAAAACATCTTCATCTGCTGGAAGCTAGACAAGGAGAGATGGCTCTGCGTGCCCTCTGGAGGCGAGGAACCATGGAAAAGCCAGGAGTGGAGAGGTGAGTTCAAGAGTAATTGTTGGAGACCCAGTGTCAGGCATTATGGCAGCTGAAATCATGGTGAAGGAGCCATTGTGTGGGTGGGTCATTAATAATTCAGATGAGTGAGTTGGAGACCACCTATTACTATTTTGTTTTGTTAAGACAGAGTCTTGCTCTGTCGCCCAGGCTGGAGTGCAGTGGCGCGATCTTGGCTCACTGCAACCTCCGCCTCCCGGGTTCAAGCAATTCTGCCTCAGCCTCCCGAGTAGCTGGGACTACAGGTGCACGCCACCACACCCAGCTAATTTTTATATTTTTAGTAGAGATGGGGTTTCACCATGTTGACCAGGAAGGTCTCGATCGCTTGACCTCGTGATCTGCCCGCCTCAGCCTCCCAAAGTGCTGGGATTACAGGCGTGAGCCACCGCGCCCTGCCCTATTATTTAGTGGAAAGTGAAAAAGCAAAGGCCTAAAATTGGGAGGAAAGAGAAGAATACTATGTGAGAAGTTGTCCCCTTGACGGGTCTCAGTGCTCCCTCTGAGAAAAAAAAGGCTCTCAGACTGTCCCTTCAGGAAACTTGGAAGTATTCTACTTTTTTTTTTTTTTTTTTTTTTTTTTGAGACAGGGTCTCGATCTGTCACCCAGGCTGGAGTGTAGTGACCCAATCACAGCTCACTGCAGCCTAAACCTTCCTGACTCAAACAATCCTCCCATCTCAGCCTCTTGAGTAGCTGGGACTACTGGTATACTCCACCATGCCCGGCTAATTAAAAAAAATTTTTCTTCTTCTTCTTATGTTTTTTTTTTTTTGGTAGAGACTATGTTTCCTTATGTTGCCCAGGCTGATCTCGAACTCCTGAGCTCAAGTGATCCTCCTGCCTCAGACTCCAAGTGCCAGGATTACAGGTATGAGCCTCTGCGCCAGGCCTGGTTTTCATTTGAGGTGTCAAGAAAGGTGCATGGGGAGGTGAAAAAGAACCTACCCAAACCACTGAAAATAATTGATTGATTTGTATTTGGATCCAGAATTGAAGAGGCTCATTTTCAAAAATAAGTGTGCTTCTCTGGATATGTTTGGTTTAATTTTATATAAAAGGAATTACTGAAGAGTTTCAGCTAAGGCAGTGGTAGGTATTGTTTAGCAAATCTAATTAACAAAATATTGGCCTTTTTAGTTAAATTTCTGCGTATTAACCAGATCTGTCTCAAAAGTCATCCTTCAGCTTGGGGAGGTGTCTTGTCATGCTAAAAAGCTTTTTCATTTAGATGCAAATTAGATCTAGTATATCAGAAAAAAGAGAATAACATTTTTATATTCTGACAATAACAGGTCATGTTACTTAGAATCTGAATATAAAACACTGTTGACCCACCACATAATCTGAAATTAGTCAGTTGTGTGTACGTGTGTGTGTGTAATGATCTAAGCATCCTCATTTAATTGTCTTTACAGGAGTAAAACAGTTATTTTCACAACTTGCATGCATGAAAACAAAGCAGGTTTTGCATGTCTGACTTCATTTGTACGGTTCTTTTCAAACAGAAACATATTTTACCTTATTTTTTATTTTTCATTTTTTATTTTTATTTTTTGAGACAGGGTCTTGCTCTGTCTCCTGAGCTGGAGTGCAATGGCGTGATCTCAGCTCACTGCAACCTCTGCCTTCTGGGTTCAAGTGATTGTACCTCAGCCTCTCAAGTAGCTGGGATTAGGCATGCACCATCACACCCAGCTAATTTTTATATTTTTTAGTAGAGATGGGTTTCACCATGTTGGGCAGGCTGGTCTCGAACTCCTGGCCTCAGTGATCTGCCTGCCACAGCATCCCAAAGTGCTAGAATTACAGACATGAGCCATCACACCAGGTCTTTATTTATTTATTTTTGAGATGGGAGTCTTGCTCTGTTGCCCAGGCTGGAGTATGGTGGTGCAATCTTGGCTCACTGCAACCTCTGCCTCCTGGGTTCAAGTGATTCTCCTGCCTTAGCCTCTCAAGTAGCTGGGATTATGAGCACCTGATGCCATGCCCAGCTAAGTTTTTTATATTTTTAATAGAGACAGAGTTTCGCCATGTGGGCCAGGCTGGTCTCGAACTCCTGACCTAGCGATCCACCCGTCTCGGCCTCCCAAAATGCTAGGATTACAGGCGTGAGCCACTGGGCCCAGCTCATGTACTATTATAGTTATACAAGGTGTAATCATCAGGGGAGGTTGGGTGAAGGGTGTATGGGCCATTCTATATACTTCTTTGCAACTTTCTGTGAATCTATAATTATTTCAAAATAATTAAAACAAACACACAACACTGACAATAAAAAAGTAAAGACTGGGCTGGGCGAAGTGGCTTGTTCTTGTAATCCCAGCATTTGAGGGGCTGAGGCAGGTGGCTCACTTGAGGTCAGGAGTTCAAGACCAGCCTGGCCAACATAGTGAAACCCTGTCTCTAACAAAAAACACAAAAATTAGCTAGATGTGGTGGTATGTGCCTGTAATCCCAGCTACTTAGAGATTGAGGGAGAAGAATCACTTGAACTCGGGAGGTGGAGGTTGCAATAAGCCAAGATCATGTCACTGCACTCCAGCCTGGGATACAGAGTGAGACTCCATCTCAAAAAATAAAAATAATAATAAAAAAGTAAAACTAACTGGAATGTAAATTTTACACCTTGTCCTTATTATGTATGAAAAATGACCATTGTACTCTCCTGGTGGATAATTCTCTATTTCTCAGGAATGGCTCACACATGGCTGTGTGGGGCTGAGGGCCCCACAGGGTCGTGGGGTGTGCCGTATGCTGTGCTGAGGCGCAGGATCCAAGAAATAAAGAGGACACAGAAGTACAAAGAAAACGCAGCTGGGCTCAGGGGGCCACGCCACCTATAAGCAGAGTCAGGCGAGGCTCCAAATGTCTAGAAGCATGAGTATTTATTGTGTATAGGTTAGGGGGCAGGGCAGTGAGTGAAATCATCTTTAAGCTTAGTGATAGGGTTGTGAGCAATAAAACATGGGGTCCACCCCCATTAGGTCACCTAGGCCAGGAGGTGGACAGTGTGCAGCAAGGGGCCCGTTCCCACGAAATCAAGGGCTGTGTGCAGTAAGCGGGTCCACCCCTATTAGGTCACCGAGGCTTGAAGGTGGGCCGTGCGCAGTGAAGACGGTGCAGTGTGCAATACTTCTATCTGTGGGCAAACTACTTCTAAGAAGATTTATAGGAGGATGCTTTAAGTCACATAGCAGTGACAGAGCTGTCAAGGTTACCACCACCTTCTGGCAGCTTCCAGTGAGTTCTGTGGGAAGATGCTTTTTGAGCAGCAGAGTAGCAAGGGCTGATAAAGTTCACAGTCACCAAGGTGGATTGCCGGTCTGAGGGCAGCCTTCCACAAGAACTGGAGCAGGGTCCTACAACTCCTTTATCAGGAGGAGTGGCTCTTGCCCCAAGCCTACCATACAGCAGGTATGTTTACGATACTGAACGCTGCTGCCTGGGCCATGGATTCTTGTTCTGGTATAACTGTTTTTCCCTTAAGTCATGCTCTGCACTGTGTCTGCTCTAGGCATTCCTCCGATTATAAGCTGCTTATTCCTTAATTCATGCTCTGTACTGTGTCCACTCTAGGCATTCCTCTGATTATGAACTAAGATATAATGATAGGTATATATGTAGGGAAATATTCTTTAGGCACTCATACTATCAACTATTTTATGATTATATATAGAGGATTATATAAAGGGATTCTTCAAGCCCTAATTCTATAAACTAATATATGATTATATAAAAGGAAATTGCTGAGTAGTAACACTATAAAGTGAGATATTCCTCAAGCCCTAACTGTGCCAGGGCTCTGCTTAGCTCTCATTCCTCGGTGCCTATATGGGGGGTTACCCACATGGCTGAAAAGAGTGCTATGTACTGACTATTTATTCCCTTTTTGGAGCACGTGTGCAATCCAACATCACGTTGCTTTCCAAGAAGTTAAATCAAAGACTTTGGAAGGACTCTGCTTTGTCTTTATCAAGGTTCTGCTAGAATCTGGGCATCACTGATTCTAAAATAACAGTAAGAGAACTGGAGGGTTTTTTTTACCTTTTTTCTTTCTTTCCTTTCTTTTCTTTTTTTTTTAAACTGATTCCTTCTTGGTTCAAGGAAAAAAAAAACTTGTTGGCACTTACATGGTGGTTTTCAGGAAAACTTCAAGTAAAGATGCATTCAATGTTTGTTATCACCGAAAGTGTGAAAACAAAATGACTTAGAATTGATGTTTGTTTATTCAGTTAAATGCCGTTCCTTATGTTCAAGTTAGGCTTTTGTTTCTGTAGTAGCCAGTCAAATGTTTCTGCAGCTTGCTAGCTAGGCTGGAGAAGGCACTGAACATTTAAATAATTCAGAGAGCTTCTTTGTGTCTGGGCTCTCCCTTCGTTACATGCCTACCCAAAATAAGGATATTTGACCTATTAATACATTAATAAAAGACTTATATGGGAATTGGATGGTGGCAATTGCTTAATAAGTTGAGAATGGTGAACTTTTACACGGCAAATACTTGTTTAAAGAGACACATGTTCTCACTCAGATATTGTCAGTGGAACTGTAAATTGGCATAATTTTCTTTGGAGGGGATGTTGGCAGTAAGGACCCAAAGTCAGGAAAATATTTATATCCTTTGACCCAGTAATTCAATTTCTGGGAATTTATCCAGAACAAATAATTAAAAAGAAGACATAAGCTATGTTGCAAAGATGTTCCTAATGGAACTTTATATAATAATAATATAACCTAAATGCTAAATAACAGAGGAATGTTTAAGTTACAGATTTTGAACCCAATGGAATATTATATAGCTATGAAAAATGATACACATGCTATGTATCAAACATAAAGGTGTTTACAAAACAATTAGAAAATCTTCAAAGCATTTTGTAGAAAGACAGGCATGTATGGATTATCCTCTAAAGAAGACAAATTCTAAAGTACTTAATGAAGGTGAAAAGTCACATTCTTGGATTTATATAATAGATTTTTAGCAAAATGCAAAGAAATACAGTAACTCTAAGATGACAGTGGGAAAATTTAAACTTGTAGAATCTTTCTAAATTTTCAAGTTGTCTTCTGAGAAAAGACAAAATATGTATTCAGTGCTGTTGACTGACTGCACACACAAAGCAGCAAGCTGTCTTTGAACACTCTGAATATAATCACTGGTATGCTTAAGAGCACAAAATGATTCTCAAGGGTTGCTAATGAGCTGTAAACTGCCAACATCTTGCATGAAGAATCTCTTGGGAGGAAGAAAGCTATTTTGGAATAAAATAAAATAAAATAAATTACAGAAGTCCAGATTTGGCCACCCTCAAATGCCCTCCAGGGACAGAGCGCTCAAAACTCCCTCCTATAAAAGCTAAAGGAGGGGAAGTGATGATCCAGCCTTTCGTGTCTGCTTCCAGTGGAGAAAGTTGGTACTTAGAGTTAAACACAATTAGCCCTTAAATCCCAGGTGCTTAATTCAGTCGGTTAATTCACCAGCACTGAATGGCTGATTCATTAGGTTCTGAGGCTGTGTCAAGTTTCTTTGGCCACAGGCTGGCTCGATTCCTCAAGGCTGGGAACAGAGCAAAAGCATTAAGGCAAAGTCCCAGCCTGCTTCCAACTTTCCCAGGAGCAGGGAAGCACTTGGAGATTTGGAGTTGAATGGGATATCCTAGTAGGTTGCATACTATGGAAAAAGGAGGATTTATGGAAAGATGAAATGTCAGAGGGCAGGTATGTTAGGCAGAGAAAGTCAGTCTGCCAGCTGGAAAACAGGGTTTGCCTGGATCAACCGCACTGAGTTAAACACACACACAACTGTATGTGTGTGAGCACACACAAAGATTGTCATTCCAAAGGCATCAAAGCTTCAGGACTGAGGGCGACATTTTCTTCCTTTTTTTTTTTTTTTTGACTCGGAGTTTTGCTCTTGTTGCCCAGGCTGGATGGAGTGCAGTGGTACAATCTTGGCTCACCAATACCTCCGCCTCCCAGGTTCAAGCGATTCTCCTGCCTCAGCCTCCCGAGTAGCTGGGATTACAGACATGCGCCACCATGCCCGCCTAATTTTGTATTTTTAGAAGAGATGGGGTTTCTCCATGTTGGTCAGGCTCTGGTCTTGAATCTCTGACCTCAGATGATTTACCCGTCTCGGCCTCCCAAAGTGCTGGGATTACAGGCGTGAGCCACTGTGCCCGGCCTGAGGGCGATATTTTCATTCTTCTTCTTTTTTTTTAAGCGATGGGATTTCACCATGTTGTCCAGGCTGCTCTTGAACTTCTGGACTCAAGCAAACCTTAGTCTCTCAAAGTGCTGGTATTATAGGCATAAGCCACTGCACTCGGCTGAGGGCAATAGTTTCATAGAGGGATATTTCACGACAGGGTTGGAGAATGGTTGCATGATTATTCTGAACTTGAGAGGCCAAGATGCAGCTGGAGGTCAGAGGCAAGAAACCCCAAGCAGAACGTATGAAGGAAATAAGGACGTTTTAGAAAAGAATGCGGGTGTTTGGAAATCTAAAGAGTAACGCTCAAATGAGATAATGCCTTGATGAAAAGCTGTAGTAGGAAATTGGGGGTGACACAAATATATATATGTATGTTTAACGTTAGGCATCCAAATATTTAACCACCGATATAGTTTGGCCCCAGCAATAAACACCCAGGCTGGCTGTACCCAAGTTCACTGGCTGAAAGTCCACCAGCAACAATGTGTGGAAAGTTTGTGTGTTTTGAAAAAAGAAGTAAAAGGCAGGTGGTAATGGTGAAGTTGGAGCTACAAAAGCAAGCATGTTTTTGTTAATTGGAATGATGCAATATGATTTTAGGAAAATTTTCAGTGTAGAAAGCCAACTGATGGTGTGCTCATCTATGACACTGTGTGTCTGATCCAATCAGAGATTAGAACATAGGATGTGGATATTGACACGATTCAAGAGGAGAGAACGGAGTGACAGCATGTGCTGTTTTAGCAGGAGACTAACGAGCAGGGGGCTAGAAAGTATTTCTGGCTGGGTATGGTGGCTCACACCTGTAATTCTAGCACTTTGGGAGACTGAGTCGAGATGATCACTTGAGTCTGGGAGTTGAAGACCAGCCTGGGTAACATAGTTTAACCCATCTCTACAAAAAATAAAAAATTAGCTTGGTGTGCTGGTGTGCCCCTATAGTCCCAGCTAATCTGGAGGCTGAGGTAGGAGGATCGCTTGAGTCTGGGAGGTCAAGGCTTCAGTGAGCCGTGATCATCACACCACTGCACTCCTGCCTGGGTAACAGAGCAAAACTCAAAAAAAAAAAAAAGAAAAAAAGAAAAAGAAAGAAAAAAAGTTTCTGTCCTCAGACTACTCATCTGCAGAGAACTCTTTTGTGCGCAGGAGCTATTTGAGATGGAGAAACCACATCAGAGTGATTTCAGCTCACCTTAAAAACGGGCCCAACTAGCGTCCCACTGGGATGGTGTTCCTAATTCCCCTGGGGTGGGTAGCTTCACATTTGAGAAGGGGAAACCAAACCCCTGGTGGATGCATGCATGAGTCTATATTTGCATCCCACTGGGTTATAGATTTACCTCGGATTTTTTTTTTTTTTTTTTTTTTAAGATGGAGTTTCACTCTTGTTGCCCAGGCTGTAGTGCAGTGGTGTGATCTCGGCTCACTGCAACCTTCGCCTCCCGGGTTCAAGCCATTCTCCTGCCTCAGCCTCCCAAGTCGCTGGGATTACAGGTGCGTGCCACCACGCCTGGCTAATTTTTGTATTTGTAGTAGAGACCAGGTTTCACCATGTTGGTCATGCTGGTCTTGAACTCCTGACCTCAGGTGATCCGCCTGCCTCGGCCTCCCAAAGTGCTCGGTTTACAGGTGTGGGCCACCGTGTCTGGCTGGGGTTTTTATTTTATTTTTTTGAGACAGGACCTTGCTCTGTCACACCCAGGCTGGACAGCACTGGTGCGATCTGGGCTTACTGCAAACTCCACCTCTGGGGTTCAAGCGATTCTCATGCATGCCACCAAGCCTGGCTAATTTTTGTATTTTTAGTAGAGATGGGTTTTTGCCATGTTGGCCTGGCTGGCCATCTTGTGTACTTTTTGACTGGATAATTAGTGCAGACACTCAGGCTTTTTTTTTTTTTTACCAAGGTCCTGAAGGTGCCACATGCCTACTAGCAGGCAAGGCCACAAAATGACAGAGAAGGATGGTATCTGTAAGGATTAACTTTCGTTTGCTTTGCTTATAGTCTGCAGTGCTGTGTATCCCAACACGTTGCTCCTCAGCAGTGGCAGTGGTATGCGGATGGGAAAAAATCCGTAGAGGAAAAGCAACAAGCCCATTAACCCGAGTGAACAATTGCTAACATTCCCTCCAGAACAGCGGAAGGAGAGAGAGAGAGAGAGAGAGAGAGAGGAAGCTACACTTGGAAAGAAGATTGCTTCGTATTTTATTTACAACAGAATGTAAGAAAAAGTAAGTTATTAACAATAATAAATAACTAGGGAGAAAAACGCAGAATGGCCACAAAATGATACAGAAGGATGGCATATGTGAGGATCAACTTTTGTTTGCTTTGCTTATAGTCTGTAACGCTGTGTATGCCAACACCTGGTCCTTCAGCAGTGGCAGTGGTATGTGGATTAATTTAACCAGTCAAGATCCCAGCTTGAGTGTAAACACTAAAAATTACACTTGATGCTACATGTGAATGGTATAGGTACAACAGCAACTCAAAGAACCTCTTCTGGGTCATACATAGAAACTGAAGGGGATTTGCAGTTTAACAGACATGCTTTCAGTTTAAAGCAAAAACATCAAGAGGCTTATCCTAAAGGACTTGTTAATTTAACAACAAAATTACAATTATTAATGGCATCTGAAAATTTCCCAATGTATTCACGTTCCCTTATTACACTAATGCCTAAAAAGCTTAAACACTTATATTTCAAATGCAAACAATTGTTTCGAAGGTAGAACACAAAACCCAATGTTTTGCCTCAGCATGCCAACACTGTGCTATTGTGTACACTTCAGTTTCAGCAAGAATGAATAGTTTAAAATAGTTCATTTATAATCAGATTGCAGTCACTGGACAGACCTTTTTTTAAATCTCCAGAGCTATGGCTCAGATGACAGATTGTCTCCTAGCCTACTGAGTCAGATGATTGGAAAAGTACTAAAACTATTTGGACAATTCCCCTCTATTGGATTATCTGATTACACATTATATGTAGAGTCAGTTATACACTGGCCCTTCTTAAAATTCCTGTTGATGTAAGCCAGTCAATGACCTATTTATTACCTTGTTGTCTCTGAGCCATGAAGAGATGCCAAAGAAAGAATTTAAAAATACACATAAATACATTAGCCCTGAAACTTTTGCAGAGAATGATTTATCGAGATGTGTCAGAATCTCTTCTCTTAGTTCACTGTTTATCACAGTGTCTTGAAGGAAAACCACAGTAACTTTTGCAGGTATGGTAAAGTGTCTGCATAATATACCCACAACTGTGCTACTTAGAGATTTATTTTCAGGACCAACAACATGGCTAATAAATACTTCCAAATAAATTAAAATCATTTTCCCCACACACAGATGCAAAACCGTAACAGAAGGCTTGATAAATCAGTTCACCAACAAACCCATATTGTTTGAGTTACAACGGTGGCAAATAAAAACATCACAGGCTTCCTTCGTTGTTATCCTTTTCCTTTGCTTTGTCTTGCAACAGCCCAAAGTGAGAAAATGAAATGATCTTCAGAGGTGATTTCTAACAAAGCTTATGTGTTAAAAACACCAAGATCTTCTCATCTCAGGAAAGCACAGCTGAAGCAAGAATGCTGTGCTTGGGCCAACAAAATGCACAGGGGCATTTCACCTTTGAAATCCTCCCAGAGTAATGAAATTTACAGTCATTTTGATGAACTCCACTAACTTCAGAGATGGAGATGGTGAACATGTGATATTCTATGGATTATTTATTTAAACTTGGCTACCAGAGACTTAAAATCCATGGTGTCTGATTCACTCTACTATATTTATATATATATATATATATATATACACAGGTATAATACAATTTTGGTGAACAAAGTTGAAGGTTTCCATATCGCAGACAGAGGCACTGAGTTAAGGATTCTATTTCCCCCCAAACATGCTTAGCAAATTCAAGTTTCTGCTTTTTTTTTCTCCTAATTTCCATCATGCAGCCATTTGACTTCCATCCTTATAAGAATTATTAATGTTCTGTATATATACATCCATGGCAGGCTTGTATTCCACAATAACAAAGTCATGTATAGAGGATGTGAAATGATACTTGAAAACCAAGATATATCAAATATTGAAAGTCATTTATGCCTTTTGATGACTGGGTTAAATATGCAAAGCAGCTAAAGGAATATCTGTACCCCCCAGCCCCTTTTTAATGCACACAAAGCACATGGAGACAGAAAAACTGAACGTACTTTAAGAGCACACACATTTTTTTGGCTAAGAATCACACTATCATGGTAGCTTTGCAACTGATGTCTGTGGTATCACACTGGTTATAAAAGAAATAAGACTCACAAAAGGAAATTAGACCTTAGCTTCCTAAAGCATATAGAATTGTTGACCTTGACAGCAGAAGCTACTTTATAAAAAGAGAAAAGAGCAATGATATTAATGGAAAAACTAGGTGCCAGATGTGGTAACAACCTGCACAAAATAAATACATTCTATGTGAAAATAATGACCCCACCCCGCCTCGATTTCAGCTTGCAAATGGTAAGCAAATACATATATGATTTCAGTGTCTTCTGAAAGTAGGATTTTGCTTTCTAAAGCAAAACATTTTCATTAAGTACTACTGTGGGGAGGGAGGAATTGAGAAGTCCGAGGGGTTTGATGAAAGATTAAGTTTTCCCACAAGCAAAAATCATGCTTCCATACCATGCATAGAAGGTGTCTTACGAAGATACTATCATTCTTAGGGAAGAGATACACTGTTGAGCTAAGCTATTTGCAACAGGTTTCCTTTGAGTTCTAGGTTTATTTTTTTTTAAGCTAAATATCAATCTATAGATAAAGAAATGATCTTGATAGTCTGACCTACGACTTAGAAAACTTTGGTGCTGGGCTCATGGGGCCAGCGCCTGCACCTTGGAAGAGTGTATCAACCTGAAAGACACTACTCAGAGTGCTGAGCACTGAGAGGGAAGCAGGCAGGGTCCACTGGCAGAGAGGCTGTGTGAGAGAAGCACAACATGCTCCTTGGTCTATTTTGTTTCCTTTGGGATCTGTGTTTTGGGAAGGTCCCTTTCCTGAGGTTAGAGGTTACGATCAGGAAGGCTAGCTGGGGCGTAGGCCTTGGAGTTGCCCAATTACCTTCTTCTCTTCCTCTCTTGGAGGACAAAAGTCAATGCTGAGATCCTGCCTGCCCTCCCATCTGTGTTTAAAGGCAGTGAGGTGCAAAGGTGACAGGTTTCTCTCTTTAGAGCAAAGGAGATTTGTCTTTCTGCCACTTCGATGAGTGATCTTGCCTCCTGTCAACCTTGAATCTAATCTTGCATTACCACTACTTGAAGAAACGAAAACTAGACAGAAGGGAATCTATTATCGTTCCTCCTTTTTACTCTACAAATAGGAGTCGACAATTCCGCTCATTCTCTCCTCCTACTTGACAGTAGTTACTTGATGTCTGTGACTTCCCAATAATTGTATTTCAAGTAAGGAGTAAGAGACTGACAGTCTTTTCTAAGGTCTGGTGGTAGGGGTAGGCAATCTGTTTCAGGGAATTCTGGATGTTACTAAAAGAAGGAAGGGGATGGGAGACAGTTCTCTTTTTAATGGTTCATGCACCAGACATTCTGATAGTGTTAAAGCCCAGTTAGCTTACTCTGCCCTTGAACTTCTTTGAGTGGGCAGATAGTAAATGAATTCTATTCAATTAATTGCAAATTCTGAGAATCTTAATGGATGATGGAAGCTGACAAGTCAATGTTTATTGGTACCTGTAGAGAAAAAAGCTGTTGCCTCACCTGGACCTCTTGGTTCCTAAACTGAACCATTCCAAAATCAGTTATGGTCACATTCATCCATGCAATTCTTAAGGATTGCTGAGGCCACAAGGGCACAAAGGGGAAAGTCATTAAAAGACGGAAACAAGTAGAATCCTTATTAAATTCCGTGGAAGGTATAAATGAGTTATTATTAATTGCACTTGGAGCCTCTATAGCTTGATGATTAAAATTTTCAAAAGTTTAAAGAGTTAATTAGGCCCCAAATCCTGAGTCAGACTAACCAAAATAGGAATCTCAGTAACTATTGGTATTCAAGTATTGGTAATTAGCAATTCAAAATTTAACAATTAAGCATGTTACGCCTGAGAGTATTTTGGAGAATTTTAGATTTGATGAGAGGAAACTGACTTCACTATTTCCTGCCATACCTTGTAACAAAGTAGTGCAAAGTTTTCATTCATTTATCCTTGAAGTCCATGCCAACCTCATCAAATGCCCAATAACAAGGCTTCCTCTCTGGCTTACAGCTGTGGTTACAGAAGATTCCTTCTGTCCTTTGCAGGTCTTACATCTTACATCTAATATGATGCTGTGTGGCATACTTAGGTAATCATATTCTATGTGAAGTTACTGAATCACATGCACACTGAGAGGTCGAAGGAACATGTTTGAGTGACAAAGCAGTCTTTTTCTCTATCGGAAAATTCTTAAAAACAACAACAACAACAAAAAACGAAAATATAAAACCCCATGAGATATTTCTATAAAGTTACTCTGATTTGGGCCGACATGGCTTATCTGAAGAGTGCATGCCAGGTAAATTCAGGGTGGCTTTTTTCTCAAGGTCTGGAAGCGTGAGAGTTTCTGGGGCAGACTTTTTCCGGGGCCGATCTTTGGGAACGGACAGAAATTCGGGTGCATCTGTGGAGAGAGGGGTGGATGGAGCACTAGAAGGCGCACTGCGGACAGAGGAAGGCAGCAGGGGGATACTGGAGATAGAAATTGCCGGTGGGAAAATGCCAATTTTCTTGTTGGTGGCTTCCTGAGTGGCTCGTTCAAATTCTCGGACTTCATCCATTGTCATGTCTTCAAGGAGAAAAACAGAAAGAAAAACCAGCAGTTATTTACAAGAGATGCAAATAGATTCATCACTACCCTTGTTTTTACAGGAACTATGGGATCCCTATCACAAAAGGGCCTCTCCCAATCATACACCCAAATTATCACTGAAAGACCGAACCCCCAATTTTTTCTTATCAGAAGCTACATCCTGAAAACAATATTCCTTTATGAATATCCATCTGAGATTTTCCAAAGTTCTCTTCAGTGAATTTTAAATATTCTCAATAAGGACTTAACAGTAGAGTACAGAACTAGATGGGGAAAATGTGTGCCTGTGTGTGTGTGTGCACACATGTGCATCTGTGTTGTTGTGAGTATGGTGTGGGGTATTTGGAGCTATAATTAACTGGTCATCTTTTCCATAAAGAGAAGGCAATTAAAACAATCGAAGACCCTGAAACAATACATATTATTGTCATTATTGTCAACTTTAGATCGTGAAAGAATAAGCATACCTTTATAGGGTAAACGGGTAAATCATCAGAATTTTTCAATATACTATCTTCTTTTTTTTTTCTGAGACAGGATCTCACTGTGTCACCCAGGCTGGAGTGCCGGGGTGCAATCATGACTCACTGCAGGGTCGACCTCCTGGGCTTGAGCAATCCTCCTGCCTTAGGCCCCCATGAGGCTGAAACCACAGGTGTATGCCATAATGCCTGGTTTAATTTTTTGTATTTTCTGTAGAGACAGGGTCTTGCTATGTTGCCTAGGCTGGTCTCGAACTCCTCAGCTCAAGTGATCCGCCTGCCTAGGCCTCCCAAAGTGCTGGGATTACGGGCGTGAGCTACTGTACTTGGGCCAACATGCTATCTTCTTAATCAATACATATATCTTTTTATTCTGAGGGGCCACAGAGATGCTATTTTTTCTGTTTTCCTGACTGTGTATCGATCCTAAGAAGGTTCAGAGGTTGTTTTTTTAATAAATTCAGCTTCAAAAACACATAAATCAACAATATCACCACACCCTGCTAATCATTCCAAAGCTGAGAAAATAAAATCATTTCTTGAGGAAACTTAAAAAGAATAGAGAATGAAAAGAGAGGATCGTTTAATAGTGAGGACCACTGTTAATAATCATTGTTGGATAATGTAGGTTTTCCCAATACCTGAAATGTTCTTACTAAGTGAGAAAGTAAAAACAGTATTTAAAAAATGTAGATCTTTCCCTAATGTGTTTAACATATTATATATACTTACATCTGAGATATAAAATGTTGAAAATATATCACTGTGCAAAAATACAGTTCCTTAGTTCTTTCTCAGGGTGTATTTGCTCTTTATGGCTTGACAGCTCTTCTCTCACACTCAGGAACTCTATTATCACTGTTATTATTAATTTTTGTTACTCTGGCTATCCCTGACATCCTTTGCCATTTTTATTTGCTGGGAACAGTGAAAACAGGTAACTGGGCCTATTAAAGACTGAGTCAAGGCTCAAGGCTTATTCTTGAGAAAAATGTGAAATCTACTGCCTGTAGATTTTCTATGCCTGTTTTGGCCTCCCAGAGACCCATTTTTCATTCTTTCTTGCCCATTGCCATGTACTTAGCAGTTGAAACTTCATTGGATAATACTGCATGAATAACCAGCATGAAAAAATATAGCCACTTTGGAAATAGTGAGTATGTAATGAATAGTCATAACACAGTATTAATGCTTAGGCCCCCTTTTTTTTTTTATTTGGAAACAGAGTTTCACTCTTGTTGCTCAGGCTGGAGTGCAATGGCATGATCTCAGCCCACTGCAACCTCTGCCTCCTGGGTTCAAGCAATTCTCCTGCCTCAACTTCCTGAGTAGCTGGGATTATGGCACCTGCCACCACGCCCAGCTAATTTTTGCATTATTAGTAGGGATGGGGTTTCACCATGTTGGCCAGGCTGGTCTCAAACTCCTGACCTCAGGTAATCTGCCCGCATTGGCCTCTCAGAGTGCTGGGATTAGAGGCGTGAGCCACCGCACCCGGCCTAATCCTTAGGTCTTGTAACATCTGAGCAAACCAGAATATTTTTCACAAAATGAAATCCTTAAGAGGATTTCCTGGGAACAATTATTAAAATTTTCTGAAAGGGAAAGTTTTTACAAAGGAAATAAGTCATTATGACTGTGTGAATAAGATATAACATTTAGAATATATCAAGAAAAATTGTACCTGTAAACTTACCAATTTTTAAAAACATGTGAGCTAAGAAGTAAGATTAAGATTATATAACAGAGGCCATTTATTTAACAGTAAAGTTGAGACTGAGAGAAATTTTAGTGAATCAGAGTATGCTATTTTTGCTATGATAAATGGATATTATCTTTGAAAAAGACATTCTTAATCAAGTGGCTGAATACATTGCTCTACTCCGCATAGCCAGCAGGGGGCAGAAATAATCTAAAGCACAGAATTTTGATTTTCCACTGCCAGAGGCTCTTAGAAGTTCCCTTCCTTGAAGGCTTTGAATCTGCTCAATTGAAAAGGAGACTTATTTCCTTACTGCTGTGTTCATGGATGTTAATTTTGCCCAATTTCAATCTAATTTGTCCCTGCATGGGTTGATGATCTAAAATCTATTTAGCACCCATGCCATTTTTATTTGTGACAACCACCTCCTGATTTTCACTGTTTTTCATTATGATACAGGAGAAAGACTACAGAAAACTAAATGAGCTCCAATTTAATGGAATTCCAAAGGATAATGGAAATGTCAGAGCATTCAAAATAACCACTTGGTGTGACTTCTCAGGAGGCAGGCATCTTTCACCCTGAAGTCACGGCAACAGCGCTGAGGTGTCCCCAGGGATTACACGGGCTTTCCCAGTGGGGAGCCGTCCTGCGTTATCACCTTCCACAAAGTAAGTGGACTTTAATTACAAAGTCATAATCACAGTAAAACTGAAAGAAAGCCAAGCAAAGGGCCTTAAGCTGTGAGCCTTCAGGACTTAGATAAGGCTTGAGACATCTGGTGTCTCTTTTCCTGTGGCTTCCTTTGTTTGTCTGGTCATGTTTATAGTGAATGGCCTTCAGAGCGGTTGAAGGGGAACAGGAGTCCAACATTTCTAAAAGAAAAGGTAATTGAAAGTGATCGAAATTCAAGGAGAGTTTCCTTAAAGAGAACTTCTAGGGGGAAGTCCTACTAGAATTCATCTGTGCGTAAACAGGAAACACCTCTTGTTCTAACAGGTTCCTGCAAATCCAATCACTGCATGCAAAACGGGAGGAGAGTTAGGGCCCTCGAAACCTCAAGGGCAAATCACATGCAACCAACTGCAGCACAGGAGCCTTGCAGGGCACATTCCAAAGACATGCTCTAAAAATTTCCAAAGTGCAATCAGAAGGTCTCCACAATTCTAAAGATCCATTTATGACAACAGCCACATTTAAATTTCCTAGAACTACAGCACTGATTTTTTTTTTTTTTTAATACCTGCTATGTATTATTCTGGAGACTGGGCTAATGGACACAAGGACTCAAGCTGGAACCCAAAGATCACAGCTCACTGCAGAGAAATGATTTGATGCAAAGAAATGATTTGATGATTACACTTTTCTTTGTTACCGCTATTTCCCCTTCATTAGCATGAATGATTGAGAGATTACGATACTTAAAATGCTGGCGTACAAGATACAGTCAGCTCTCAATTTCCAGTGTGCAATGAAATAACTGAGGGTCTGTAAGGCTTATCCTAAGTCCTAGGGATCCGCTCGGCAGCTCAGCACATCCCCAGCTCACATCCCTTTGCTGCTCAGCCTGTGTGTCTGCACAGACTGCAGCCCATCTTGAGATTATCCTAAGTAAAAAGGAACTGATTGGGTAAAACAGCTATAAAGAGCCACAGAAAGCTTTTCAAAGCAAATGTAAAGAAACCTAAAATAGCTGATGAGCCAGAAGCCCTCCCTTGAATGAATAAGTGAGTGTTAGCTATGTTTTTAAAAGTTACTGACATGTTATTCTAGTTTACATATGACATCCGTTTTCACTCCTCTGCTCTTTTATGGTGCAGGCCGTTTTACTAGTCCCACAAAAATGTTTCCACTCTCCATGTTCTTGGTCTTATGACCGAAATAACCTCCACGTCAAGCAACTTTAAAGGATCGAAATGTCTGGCAGAGAGAGGTGACACTGCCCAATTTAGATCCAGCTCCGGTTCTGCAGCAACAGGCTCTGAGTGACGACATGTTTCTGTGGAAGGTTGGGAACCGGGGATTTGCAGTATTTCCAAGATCAGTTTACATGTGCATTTGTGAAAGGGTGGGCAACATGTTTTAAAAATTCTACGTACACTTGTTTGGGCATGACTCTCTATGTCATCCACAGGGGAGGAATGTTGATTGCAAACTTTTATGTTGGTTTGTTCATGCATGTTTTTCTCGTATTCTCGAACATCATCCATTGTCATATCTGAAAGAGGTCAAGACGTTGGCAACTTCCGTTATTAAAGGCAAACTTTCAATGGGGAGACTTTAGGGAAAGATGGTAGCTTAGCAGTAACCAAAGAGGTTTAAAAAAGCAGAGACTTATCTAACTTTATGATGAGTAAGTCATAAAGTTAGCTAAACCAACCAAAGTGGGAATGAGGGCAAGGAAGTTAAGTCAAAATAGTCTTAGAACAGAGAAGAGTGGAAATTGTTTAGGGGTGATTCTTGTAAAGTGAGCTAGGTGGGTAGAAGGTATTAGCATGTGGGCAGTGCCATAGCCTGAGATCTCCTAAAGCATTTTTAGAAGATCCCATTGAGGACAGAGGCTCAGTTTTGCTTGATTTAATACTTACCTTCCATATAGCTTTCAAAATAGATTTAGAGATTGTTTAAATCAATGCATTCGACAACATAAAGGACACTTTCATTGCTGTTATAGAAGGCAGGATGTAGAAGGCAGGGCAATGATATTCACTGCTACCATTGAGATTTGGTGCAATTTGCCCACAGATGTAAATTTGCACAGAATGCATGGCGTCAGAGAGTGCAGGTCTATACTGAACTTCAAGTCTAGCCTAACAGCTTGAAGATGGCTGGCACTACTTCCACCCACACTGATCTAAAAATAAAATGGCACATGACATGATTTTTGGCCCAAGTCTGCAATTTTTCAAGATAATGATCTCTTAATCCAGTAGTTCTCAATGGGGGACAATTTTGTGACATTTTTAGTTGTTAGAACTAGGGAAGGGGTGCTGCTGGGATCCAGTGTGCAGAGGCCAGGGACACTGTGGAGCATGCTACAATGCACAGGACCCCCAGCCCCCAAAATGTCAATAGTACCAAAGTTGAGAAACCCTGTCTTAACCCAACTGATAACCATTTTAAGGCCAGGCATGGTGGCTCATGCGTGCAATCCCAGCACTTTGGGAAGCCGAGGCGGGTGGATCAGTTGAAGTCAGGAGTTCAAGACCAGCCTGGTCAACATGGTGAAACCCCGTCTCTACTAAAAATTCAAAAATTAGCTAGGTGTGGTGGTGGGCACCTGTAATCCCAGCTACACAGGAGGCTGAGGCAGGAGAATCGCTAGAACCCAGGATGCGGAGGTTGCAGTGAGCCAAGATCGCACCACTGCACTCCAGCCTGGGTGACAGAGCGAGGCCCTGTCTCAAAAACAAAACTAAACAAAAACTTAAATAAGGAACTCATCCATCTTCAGTATGTGAAATACATAAAAATGACAATTTAAATACTTCTGGCATTTTATCCCCCACCCCTACCCCACTGCTTGGTTATTTTACATTTTATCAGCAATATTCCCAGGTAGGCATTCCTCTGTTACTGTCTTGGCAGAACTCAACTTCATGCCTCTTTACCAATCACGGTATGCTGAACAGTGCTTACTCTGCCACCTTGACCACTAATTGGCTTAGTGGGGATTTAGAGTGGGCATTCACAGCTGGAATTTCTCCTCAAGTATTTTCTGTATCATGTGGTTTGGTGTCTTTTTATACCAATCCATGGGTCATGTGAGGTTCTCTTCATTTCCAAAGGGTAGACTTGCCAGGAGTTTATGATTTCATTCACTGCGATCTGGGACCAAGATGGTGTGTGCCTCTAAATCCAGACCTGGACTATTTTATGCAGCAGATGATTCCCAGGTATACCTGGAAATCCTCAATCAAAACTGTGGTCCATAAGCAATGTAAGTATCAAGAATGCTAAGCAGCAGCTTGGCCAAGCGAGGAGCATGCTTTTCTTTTAGAAAATTGAAGTAACCATGCTGCTTTATGATGAGAACGAATGCATCTTAGTTAATAATCACAGCACATTCTTTCAGTACAATCACTTTACTTTCAATGACTGCTTATCAACATTTCTTAAACATAAATATATCTGAAATAAATACCAGACGATCATTTTTAGCTGCGAGTTGAAGATCTAAAGAAGTTTCTCTCTATATATGTCATTAGGGCTGCCCCCCACCACCCCAACAGGCATGACAATAATTTGGAAAACAAAAGCCAAGGAGTTATAGCTTTTTTAGTTCTAGTGAATCCCAACAGAAATCATACTTTATATTAGCCCAATGTCAAGATAGGGGCTTAAACTTGGTGACTATGGACTTTCAAAGATGTATCAATTTTATGGATGTGAAAAAGGGTTTAACAACAAAGATTTTCATCTCTGCCTTGTTCATAATAATGAAAAATTGAAAACAACCCAGGGGACTGATAGCACTATGCAATCATCACAAATTAGGTAGAAGAATAGTTAATACTAGAGAGATAGCCTTGATCTATTGTTAAATAAAAAATAGGAGGTAAAAAAACTGTACATAACATATGAAATTAATTTAGTCAGAAAACCATTATCAACATTAAAAAAAAAACACTGAAAGGATATATTTCAACATGTTAAAAGTGATTATTTTGAAGAGTTAGAATTACAGGTAATTTTCTACAAAAATTAGCTGGGCACGGTGGCGCGTGCCTGTCATCTCAGCTACTTGGGAGGCTGCGGTAGGAGAATTGCTTGACCCTGGGAGGCGGAGGTTGCAGTGAGCTGAGATTGTACCACTGCACTCCAGCCTGGGCAACAGGGTGAAACTCTTTCTCAAAAAAAAAAATAATAATAATTACAGGTAATTTTCATTTCCTTTTTTTTGCTTATCTACATTTTTGAAAATTTCTACATCATATAAGCATTGCTTGTGTAAAAGAAAAAAAAACATTATTTAAAAATCTATTATTTTGGGCTGGGCACGGTGGCTCATGCCTGTAATCTCAGCACTTTGGGAGGTCGAGGTGGGTGGATCACTTGGGGCCAAGAGTTAGAGACCAGCCTGGCCAACATGGTGAAACCCCATTCTACTAAAAATAGGAAAATTAGCCAGGTGTGGTGGCACACATCTGTAACCCTGGCTACTGGGGAGGCTGAGGCACAAGAATTGCTTGAACCCAGGAGGTGGAAGCTGCAGTGAGCTAAGATCATGCCATTGCACTCCAGCCTGAGTGACAGAGCAAGACTCTATCTCAAAAACAAAAACAAAAATCGATTACTTCGGATGATTATGAGATGGATACCATCAATTTGGAATTGTTAAGGAAAAGATACACTTTCCAGAATTTCTGAAACATAATCCCCTGTTTTTCTTTAAGACAGAGTGTCACTCTGTCACCCAGGCTGGAGTGCACTGGTATAATCTCAGCTCACTGCAACCTCTGCCTCCTGGGTTCAAGGGATTCTCTCACTGAATCCTCCTGAGTAGCTGGGATTACTGGTGTTCGTCACCATGCCTGGCTAATTGATGTATTTTTAGTAGAGATGGGGTGTCACCATGTTGGTCAGGCTGGTCTCAAACTCCTGACCTCAAGTGATCTGCCTGCCTTGGCCTGCCAAACTGCTGGGATTACAGGTGTGAGCCACCAACGTGCCCAGACCTCCCGTATTATTTTTTTAAACAAAGAGTTAAAAAACTAAATTTCAGAAAATTCTATAAAAGAAAATTTCCCAATTTGGCCACATAGGAATGAACATTCCTAGTAGAGTTGCTCTCTAAAAGATGGTGATAATTTGGTCCCTGCTGTGCTGAAGCAAAATATGTTTGTCTAAATCCTGAAATATCCTTACAGACTATAAATGTGTATGAACATGATGTAAATATTTTCAGTATTTCTCAGTAATTTATGGAAATCCTAATCAAGTGAAAATGCTTCTATTCAGGTTAGCTGGTGAAATGCACTGTCCAGCTTTTGCAACATATGTGACCTCAAAAATCTATATAGAAATCAATGTTTTAGTAAATTCAATTACATGTGCCCAATGACAGGGTATACAGTAATGATGATTTATGTTCATTACTGATTGATTTTCAATGATCAGAGTGACTTCTAACAATTTAGGTCCAGACTTCTTTGCTTCCAGCAAACAAATGCTTATATGTATCAAACTCTTAATTAAAGGAAGCCTATGTCAATTAATCTGCAAATACATTGGTAAACAGTCAGCCCTTAACTTACAGATTGTGAAAGGTCGTAATTTACTCTTCCCAAATAAAGTTTCCTACATAAAGACTCCTTAAGGCAGCAATACAGGGATAATTGCCTAATTTAAGACAATACTGGAACTGGTAGAGTATTTCTTCTGATAAAGAAAGTATATCCTAATATCTTTGAGACTTTGCTATCAGAGGTTAAACAGCCTTGGGAAGTATTTCTGGGGCTACAAATGCCCTGCTCATTGTACTTCAGTGGGACATTTCCTTTCCTTGCCCTCTGGAGAGGCTGTTTCTTTCCTTCTCTTTCTTGCTCTCTTTCAGGTGAGGCAAGAACAGATCCCAGACTCCTATCTCAGGATGTGAGGTCATACTGAGTGGGCCTGAGTAGAACGTTCTCCTCTACTGGTGACTGGGCTGAGGCCAAAATCTCCTCCTCGACCATCAGCTCAACTTTGGCAAAGAGGCTCTGGTCCCCGGGGATTTGTTAATTGACAATCCTGTCAATAAACATTTACACTGAGACTAATTTTTAGCTTTTATGAACACCACCACACAGAATAGCTTTGTACATGTTGCACATGTATCCATGAGTACATTTATATTTCTTTTTCTTTTCTTTTTGAGACAGAGTTTCACTCTTGTGGCCCAGGCTGGAGTGCAGTGGTGTGATCTCAGCTCACTGCAACCTCTGCCTCCAGGGTTCAAGTGATTCTCCTGCCTCACCCTCCTGAGTAGCTGGGATTACAGGCACGTGCCTCCACGCCCAGCTAACTTTTTTGTATTTTTAGTAGAGATGGGGTTTCTCCATTTTGGCCAGGCCGGTCTTGAATTCCTGGCCTCAGGTGATCTGCCCACCTTGGCCTCCCAAAGTGCTGGGATGATTAGTGTGAACCACTGTATCTGGCCTCGTGTGTATTCCAGAATAAAATTCTGGAAGTGGATTGGCTGGGTTATGGGTTGTTTGTGCTTATCATTTCTATGGTATATTTTATTAAATCAGATTATCATTTTCTATTGAAAACTGGATACAATCACTCTTACATTTTTGCTATCAGACAGGCAAACATCCTATCTTCTTATTTTTCTAATTACATTTTTGTGATTAGTAGTAAGTTTATTGGCCGTTTGCATTTCTTCTTCTATGATTTACTTATTCATGTCCTTTACCATTTTCCTATTGAGTTATTAGATTTTTTTTTCTTTTTCCTTTTTTCTTTTTTTGAGACAGGCTTTCACTCTGTCACCTAGGCTGGGGTGCGGTGGTGCGGCCATGATTCACTGTAGCCTTGACACCCCAGACTCAAGTGATCCTTCTACCTCAGCCTCCCAAGCAGCTGGGACTACAGGCATCATCATGTCCAGCAAATTTTTTGATTTTTTGTAGAGATAGAGTCTCCCTATGTTGCCAGGGCTGGTCTCAAACTCCTGGGCTCGAGTGATTCTCCTACCTTGGCCTCCCAAAGTGCTGAGATTACAGGTGTGAGCTACCACATCTGGTCAATTTTTCAATGTATAGGACCTCTTTATATATTATAGATAGTATTCTTGTTGACTACATATGCTGCAAATGTTTTCCCCTAGTCTTTTAGCTTCGTTTATGGTGGCAATTTTCTTTCAATCATTGTATTTTTAAAGAAAGGGGGTTGATTTTACAGGAAGTGGAGGCAAGACCATATGTCTGAAAGGCCTTTAGGATGGAGGTCAGTTGAACATACGTGAAAACTACAAATGCCCCTGAACAAAGCATTTGCAAGGGTGAATTTTCCTTCATTGTACCACACAGTTGAAGCAGCAAAAATTTTAAAAAGGGGAGTCTCATATTCTAACTCAATGACCTGTGCAATGGCACATTACACTTTATTTCCCACTATAAACATTTCCCTTTGCTTTCAGGCTCCTTCACCAAAACAGAAGTTACTTTTACATCTTTCTAAGTCAAAATCAAAGTCTTGAACAAGTAGTTGAGTCAGGAAGGCTCCAGAAATTGTAAATAAGAATGGACACTCATTTAGCTCCAGCAAAATGGTGGCCATTCTTTGAGAAACACCATTTTTTAAACCTTTTAAAATGATTATAAATTCAATACATGCTTCTTTCAAAAAGCTTAGGGTGACTCCATTTTTCAGTAGTGAAAGTAGCCAATCCTCAAGGCGTGGTGTATACCCTTTCCACGTAATTGAGACCACTAAGATCTAAAACTATAATCTATAGTTGTGATTTTTCTTTTTTTGGAGATGGAGTTTCACACTTGTCACCCAGCCTGGAGTGTAATGGCGTGATCTCAGCTCACTGCAACCTCTGCCTCCTGGGTTCAAGTGATTCTTCTGCCTCAGCCTCCTGAGTAGCTGGGGCTACAGGCGTCTACTACCATGCCTGGCTAATTTTTGTATTTTCAGTAGAGTTGGAGTTTCACTATGTTGGCCAGGCTGGTCTCGAACTCCTGACCTCAGGCGACCTGCCTGCCTTGGCCTCCCAAAGTGGTGGGATTACAGGAGTGAGCCACCGTGCCTGGCCTTATAGTTGTGATTTTTTTTTTTTCCTATAGTTTTTAATTGGGAGCAGGGAGTAGGCAGGGGAAGGGTTCACAAATTCCTCTGAAAATCTGATGGAAAGTTGTAGATTCTCTCCCCAGCTAAACGAATATAAGCACACATACACATAAAATGTTGCACTGGAAAATGCTGGGTTGGTGAACTCAGTCAGCTAATGCAACCCCTAGCAGGCTTATTTCTCCACCTTAATCTTGCTTCACTCATTGCTAGACCTGCTCTAGGGATCCAGGCTGATTTCTAAGTCACTTTCATGAGGTAGTGTCATCTACGTCAGCCAGAACTCCCCCTCCCTCATACCTTTTTGTTAGAGTCAGGTTTTCAAAGACATTCGTGAGGTTCAACTCAATCGCAGGCTCCCTCTGGCAATTTTCTGTGTTCCTTTCTCAAAACACTGTCAGATTTGTAAAGCAAAACCATGCCTCTGTGAGGCTGGGCTGCCTATTTTTATCCATCTTCCCTCTCACCCCATCTCCTGAAATATGTTGTTGTTATTTCTCTGATTAGTGTTCTAGTCATGCAGAGAGACCCAGGGCTCGTGGATAAAGACCAATCAGGGCTTTGAAAGACACACTCAACTCCTCCAATATGGAAATAGTTACACTTTACAATGAACATGAGCACAGTAAAATCTCTTTAGGGAAACAGTTTCTTGATAGCCAAATGCTGAAACTCAGAAGAGATACAAAATTAATCCTTGGCTGACAAATGATCACTACCCTCAACAATGTCCTTTTTTCTTGACTCTTAATTAAGCACTGGAGGTGGTGAGTCTAATTAGAGAGAAAGACATCTAGGGCTGCCCATGCGTCAGCGTGTACAGTTTGTGCACTGTATGAACACACAGCAGAGGAGGCCAGTGGGGCTAAAATTCAGCCCCAAGTCCAGAGCACCTGCTGAGTCTGCCCAGAAGGGGCATCTTTTTCTAATTCATCTGTCTAAAGGGGAGCTTTTTTCTAATTCTCATAAGGAATCAGAGTTGTAAGAATTTGGGTTCCTGTAAACTTCTTTTTATTTAATTTTTGTTTTTTAGAGACAAAGATTTGCTCTGTTGCCCAGATTGGAGTGTGTTTGATCCTGTAGACAGCTATGATTCTCTAGTTAACCTATTTGGATTGAATGAATTAAGCTCTCCTTACAGCCCAGTGTCCTAGTCTGGTTTACAGCCCACGCTATAAGCCAGTGGTTTTTAAACTTGAGCCAGCAACACAACCATCTGGAGGGTTTGTTAAAACAATTGCTGGACTAGACCCTCAGAGTTTCTGAGTCAGTAGGTTTGGGGTGGGGCCTGAGAATATGCATTTCCAACAAGCACCCAAGGGATGGTGATGTTGCCGGTCCAGGGACCTTACTTTGCGAGCCAGTGCTAGAAGCTATAATTATAGGCAAGGATTTATTTTGGACCTTTTCCATGTTTACTAATGAGAGCCTCACTGAGCCTGTCCAGATCAAATAAAAATAAGCCACTTCAGGTACCCCAAAATGGAGTGGAAAGGTAATGCTGGTGGGCGCTTAGCCTGGGTACCAGTGGCACACATGGCCCACAGTTCCCAGAATTACTTTGAATACAGGACTGAGAAGGCACTCTGTGGGCAGGAGCCATTTCCATTCACTTGATTCACTCAGTGTCTGCATCTGTGTGATGAAGGAGCCACTGTTCGCCTGGTCAGCAGCTCAGCTGTGGGTACTGATGCTTGCAGTAGCTTACATGAAATTAATGGTGTAGTTCTCAGACCTTTGCTGAGTGGAAAGGTGGCTCGTTTTTGTTAGGGCTATGTCAGTGTATGCAGGGGGAGACCTGCTGTGGGGAGTGCAAGGCTTCCTAATGATCCACATGTACTAAGCCCACACTGTTTTGTGCTCAGATAAGGAAAAGACTTTTTGCACAATAGACTCCTTAGTTGTTAAATGCCTCCACTTCACTCATCCTTAGTAAATAAATGTTCTTGTGGAGATCTCCTGTCTCCTTTGGTACATTATTCTAGCTTGGGCTCCCGTTATAATCTGAGAATTCTTTCTTTCTTTTTCTCAAGAGATGTGGTTCTGCTCGGTCACCCAGGCTAGAGCACAGTGGTACGATCACTCCTGGGCTCAAGTGATCCTTTCACCTCAGCCTCCTAAGTAGCTAAGACTATAGGCATGCACCTGGCTAATTTTATTTATTTTGTAGAGGTTAGGTCTTGCTATGTTGCCCATGCTGGTCTTGAACTCCTGGGCTTAAATGATCCTCCATGTTAGGCCTCCCAAAGTGCTGGGATTATAGGCTATCATAACTGGAATAATTTTTTTTCCAATTTTTGTTAGAAGTCTCTAAGTCTTTTCCTTGCCCTAAGCTCAGTTGAGATGGAAAAGTCAGGCCCCATCCCCTTCCTGGCCTTTCATTTACTAGATTCCCACCCATATTGGGTTCTCTTCCTATATTCTTCCTCTAATCAAAGCCTCTTTACTATTGTGTCTTCTTGATCAGAGCCTGGCTATTCTTTTAGCTGAAAAGTCTTCAGTCTTCTTTGGTATTCTGGCAACAGAGGGTGCCCTGTCTGCTGATTTTCAAAGTAGCAGATTTTTGGCCCTTCAGGTGCCTCTCCTTTTGCTAATTAATCAGTTTGCACCTATGATTCTTTTTTTTTTTGAGAGGGAGATTTGCTCTTGTTGCCCAAGTTGAAGTGCAATGGTGTGATCTTGGCTCACTGCAACCTCTGCCTCCTGGGTTCAAGCGAGTCCCCTGCCTCAGCTTCCCGAGTGCTGGGATTACAGGTGTGTGCCACCACACCAGCTAATTTTTAAATATTTTTAGTAGAGATGCGGTTTCGCCATGTTGGCCAGGCTGGTCTCAAACTCCTGACCTCAGGTGATTTCACCCAACTTGGCCTCCCAAAGTGCTGGGATTACAGGAGTGAGCCACGGTGCCCGGCTGCACCTATAAGTCTTTAAATATCCTTTTGATATTCCCTTGGTGTTGGTAGCAAGGAAACCTCGAGCTCTGAGGAGCACAAGCTGGGAGAGACCAGAAGTTCTTATCCTTTTTTGGGGTCTGTGCTTCCTCTGAGAATCAAAGAAAAGCTCCCCAGAAAAAAACAACCAGAAAGATTTATTTAAGGCTCAGAGGAAGTAATCACAGGAGACTCTCCTGCCTGCCTCACAAAAGACAACTAGAAATAGACAGGTCTCTGGGAGACTTCATGACAATGTGGCAAGCCAGTGCTTTTGCGGCATGAGCGCAGCATTCTGTGGGTGTGTGATAAGAGAGCGTAAATGATCTGCATTTGGACAAACCCAGGAAGGTGGATTTGTTCTTCAGAGGTGCAGATCTGGGAAAACTGCAAAAGGAAGCAAAAAAAAAAAAGAAAAAAAGAAAAGAAAAGCCCATAGTTTATAGAACCATGCCTTTTAAATGTGGCTCAGAAATAGCTGACAATAATAATCACTGTCTTGCCCCTTCCATCCAACGTGTCCTTTTACTTTGGTACCTTCTACTAAGGAAAGGGAGGGAGTTGGTGGAGCAATGACAGAAAAGGACCAAAATGCAATCTAGGTTATACTCAGAACAAATTTAATGTGACTTAGGAAAAGGCCAAGGAGGAGGGCATTTCATTAGACAATCGACCTGAAAATCATATCTAACCTAAGTCACCAGTGGGGCGTGTTCCTTTCTATTTATAGCCAAGGACGGTAGCCATCTGATGACTGATTCTGGGAGTGCAGAAAATTCATGTGGACAAGACAAGACTGCTGAGGACCTGGGAAGAATGGTTCATCCATCATGGATGAAGCTAACCTTATTTTCATTTGCTGGAAATGTGTAGAACTTGTTTAACTCTTCCCAGATCACGAACAAAAAAGCCAGAACAGGCCAGGTGCGGTGGCTCATGCCTGTAATCCCAGCACTTTGGGAAGCTGAGGTGGGAGGATCAACTGAGGCTGGGAGTTCGAGACCAGCCTGACCAACATGGAGAGACCCCTGTCTCTACTAAAAATACAAAGTTAGCTGGGTGTGGTGACCATGCATGTAATCCCAGCTACTTGGGAGGCTGAGGCAGGAGAATCACTTGGACCTGGCAGGTGGAGGTTGCAGGGAGCCGAGATCGCACCATTGCACTCCAGCCTGGGCAACAAGAGTGAAACTCCATCTCAAAAAAAAAAAAAAAGCCAGAACAATGGTTTCAATTAGGATGAACGGGGCACCTATGCCTCTGTCTGCCCTTGAATTCTTGCAGAACCTGTATATATTTGGTGAGGGATGGTTTCAAGTGTCCTCTGAATCAAAGGACTGCTTTTACTTGGCAGGATGCTTCAGAGAGCTTTGATTTTGAAGTTCGGGATAAATTAGGCTGGGTCTGAAACCCATCTAACAGAGAATGATGGAGCAATGTGTGTCAACTATGTAAGCATCAAACATCCTGAGGTTCCTACTTAGTCAATAATTCTATGGTTATTTTAGACCCTGCTTCTATAATTACACTTCATTATGCCCAGCAGACAGTGCTGTTTCCAACAGAGAAAGCCGTGGCCTTGCCCTTGTTGTTGTCCTTCTAGGTAGTGGTTGAAGCCAAATGGACAGAAAGCCCAAATCAACATTAAGTTGTTCTACAAGTTACTTTGGGAAATTGACTTACCATACCACTCATCAACCCATGCAAAAGCCTGTCTGTGTCCAATCAGCAGAATGTCTCGGACCACCTGAAAAGTAAAAGAAGGAGATTGAAATAATAGAATCTTTGATGAAAACTACCTGGAAGACAGGGTTGTTACCAATTCTGGGAATCTCAGCAATTACAGAGTTTCTCAATCCCTCTGTCCACAGGTGACGAAAACTACAGGCTGCCTGTAGGTCCTACAGTGCTCACATACCTCCAGCCCTTCCCAGGCTCTACGTACACTGGCAGTATATTCATCTCCTTGTCTTATTTGAGAGTAGGGCTGGGTGTGTGTACAAACTAATGACTAATACTTGGCAGTCACACAGCCGTGATACAAATAAATCTCTAGGTTAATTACCTTGAAGTTTTCCTGTCCATTTATCTTTAACTAAAACAGCATCTATTTTTCATCTGTGGGAGGGTGTGTCTC
This sequence comes from Plecturocebus donacophilus, assembly GCA_004027715.1. Taxonomy (NCBI): domain Eukaryota; kingdom Metazoa; phylum Chordata; class Mammalia; order Primates; family Pitheciidae; genus Plecturocebus; species Plecturocebus donacophilus. The sequence continues at coordinate 24,524 of PVKP010013395.1, read as the reverse complement.
ACTGGTGCCAGGAGGTTATACATGTTGGAAATCTAGAACACTTCTCTAGGCAGCAAGTCCCTTCTAAGCAAAGAGCACTTAACACTCCCTCTTCTCTAATGACATATCCTAAATATTCTTTTTTTTGAGACAGAGTCTTGCTCTGTCCCCCAGGCTGAAGGGCAGTAGCGCAATTTCAACTCATTGCAACCTCTGCCTCTTAGGTTTAACTGATTCTTGTGCCTCAGCCTCCTGAGTAGCTGGGACCACAGGTGCGCACCACCATGCCTGGTTAATTTTTGTAATTTAGAACAGGCAAGGTTTTGCCATGTTGTCCAGGCTGGTCTCGAACTCCTGGCCTCAAGCAATTCACCTGCCTCAGCTTGCTAAAGTGCTGAGATCACAGATGTGAGCCACCTCACCCAGGCTGATTCAATTTTTTAATTGTACATTTAAAAATAACGTAGAGTATAATTGGATTGTTTGTAACATAAAGGATACACGCTGGAGGGGATGATACCCCATTCCTCACACTGCGCTTATTTCACATTGCATGCCTTATAAAAATATCTCATGTACCCCCTAAATATATACACCTACTATGTACCCACAAAAATTATTTAAAAAATAAATATTGATTCAGTTTTTAAACAAAAATAAATGAAGGTGTGAGATACAAGATAAGTGAATATCCTTTTAGGTTTCACTTTCATGTAATAGAAGGGGAAAAAAAGGCAGTTTATTTTAACTATCATTGAAAGGATAAAAAAAGAGATCTGAACTAGAATAGAACATAATGGGAATGATAAGCCTGACTGGAGACAAAATAAATGAAATTGTTTCTTATGGTAACACATAATGGCAATAGAAGGCTAAAGAAAATAATATATACCATTTGTGTGTGTTTGTGTGTGTGTGTGTGTGTGTGTGTGTGTGTTACTGTTCATGTGTTTTAGTTCATGGTATTAATTTCCATCCTGTGTAAATATGTCTTTTTACATTTCTTGGATACTCATGGTCTCCCTCCCACATTCCTTTCTTCCTGCCAAACAAATCCAATGATTGTCAAAAACCTCCCGTGGAAGGTTCAAGCATGTTTCAATAAATGGAGGATTTTAATTTGGTGAATTTGCAGAAACAAGGAAAGCATTTATAATGAAGTGTTTATTACTCCAGGCCCCTGGATATCTAGTGAGGCTTTTATGACTTAGAAGTAGGAAACACATAATGAATACAAGAAACAACACACAGCCATACACACTTGAGTGCTGAGTGTGTCAAATTCATGGAAATCAAAAGAACAGCATTGAGGCATCAGTAAATGTAACCTATTACACGAAGCACAACACAGCTGTCGGCTGGAAACAAGAATTCAATAACGTGCTAATGGCTCGCGTTTGAACATTTTTTCCCCCTTAACTGTGAATAGATTCGTAAAAAAACAAAGGTGTTCAGAGAAAGGCATCCCTGGCACCTTCAACCCATGCAAATGCTAGCCTCAGATACTCATTAGCGACTCACGTGCCAGAGCAGGTGTGTTTCTGGAGTGTCGATAACACTTCATTATATTTGGAAAGGGCAAGGCATCAATCTCACAGGTATTTTCAAGAAATAGATTCTCAAAACTAGCCTGAGTCATCTGTGAGAAAAGAAACACAGCGGGCCCTGGGGCAATCTAAATATGCCCTTTTAAATTTTAATTATTATAATTTTTTGGAGGTGGAGTCTTGCTCTGTCACCCAGGCTGGAGTGCAGTTGCGTGATGTCGGCCCACTGCAACCTCTGCCTCCCGGGTTCAAGTGATTCTCTTGCCTAAGCCTCCCGAGTAGCTGGGACTATAAGTGCCCACCACCATGCCCGATTAATTTTTGTATTTTTAGTAGAGATGGGGTTTCACCATGTTGGCCAGGCTGATCTTGAACTCCTGACCTCAAGTGATCTGCCTCCCTCAGCTTCCCAAAGTGCTGGGATTACAGGTGTGAACCGCACCCAGCCTTATTCTTCTTTTGTATTATTCTCTTTTTAACTGACACCTCTGGCTTTGGTAAATATGCTTTGCAAGTGGAAATAAAGCACACTATGAGGCCGGGAGCGGTGGCTCACGCCTGTAATACCAGCACTTTGGGAGGCCGAGGTGGGCAGATCACCTGAGGTCAGGAGTTCGAGACCAGTCTGGCTAGCATGGTGAAACCTCATCTCTACTACTAATAAAAAATTAGCCAGGTGTAGTAGCACACACCTGTGCCTTGGCTACTCGGGAGGTTGAGGCACAAAAACTGCTTGAACCTGGGAGGTGGAGGTTACAATGAGCCGAGATCGCATCATGGCACTCCAGCCTTGGCGAAAGATTGAGACTCTGTCTGAAAAAACCAAACCAAAACAAAAAAACACTATGATAGTGGCCCTAGAAAGAGGAGGGCTTTTTACCCTAAAAAGCCACACACAAAAAGGGATGCTCTGGGAAACCAAGGAAGATACTGCCTTAGATAGACACAGAGCTGAGGCTGGAAAACGTTTACTTTGGGAGCTGCAACTGACTTCCTGGGCAATAACCAGGACACAGAAGGAAAACAGGAGATCCTGGAGCTTGATTTCTATGTATCACATTTCATTCTGGCTCCTGGCTGTCAGAATGGGTTCTGGAGCATGGCATACTTCTCTGTTGAAGAAGACACCCAGGCTCTCAAGTTTGTGCCCAAGTCTGCCATCACTGTGAGCCTGAGTTATGAGGGTTCAAGAGACTGGCAGTTTAGTTCTTGGACCTAAATTCCAGAATTAAACTTTTTATTGTCAATTGGCCCCCAATCTCAATACACAAATCTATCTAAGTAATGAAAAGCTCAGTGCATTAAGGTTAAATTCCAGTGACTCCAGAATAATTTTGGAAAGCTACTCTTTATCAGTTTTAGAGTGGAAAAATAAACAGATAACCAGCCTATCTGGAATGTAGAGTCAATTTGGGTAGTATTTATGCTTTTGAAAATGACAGCAGCTACAAAGGGCAATGCTCAACATTGCAGTTCCCATTTTTTTCTCCCATGAGGGACAGAGTCACGTTAGAAACCCCGAGAAAATATAAGTAATCACCAAGTGGGTTTCTGTTACAACAATTAGCATGTTTAGCCATAGTGGGTATACAGTTGAAATCTACATCCTGAGGCTCTTAACAATTCTTTGATAACCTTATTAATACTATTATTATTATTATTATTGAGACAGAGTCTCACTCCATCACCAGGCACCAGGCTGGAGTGCAGTGGTGTAATCTCGGCTCACTGCAACCTCTGCCTCCCAGGTTCAAGTGATTCTTCTGCCTCAGCCTCCTGAGTAGCTGGGACTACAGGCACATGCCACCATGCCCAGCTAATGTTTTGTATTTTTAGTAGAGATGGGGTTTCACCACATTTGCCAGGCTGGTCTCGAACTCTTGGCCTCAGGTTATTCACCCGCCTTGGCCTCCCAAAGTGCTGGGATTACAGGCATGAGCCACTGCGACTGGCTCAGACAGTGTTTTTGAGATGCAGTGAGCAGATGTTGGCGCAGTACTTGTGTATCTCGTGTGTCTCATGCACTCCAACTTGGCAATATAGGCAGTTACCTTGTCCATAGCCCAGGAACTGCTGTTGGACCTCTCACCTTGTGTACAAATTGTTCCACTCTGGTCTGAAGCCCCCAGACCTCAAACTTCACAGTCACCAGCTTGTAGGAGCACATGATGGGCTGATGACTGTCTCTCCAGCCTTCCCTCAACTGTCCCCGTCCTGTCTTCTCTGACTTGAAGTGCTTAGGATCCTAGAAAAAAAAAAATCAAAGAAATTGACATATTACAAGTTTGACCATTGATAGTAAATGTCAGGAATAAGTAATAAATACATAGAGACAGAAAGTAGATTAGTAGCTGACAAGGGTTGAGGAAAGAAAGGCATGTAGAGTGATTACGGATGGATAGAACATTTCCTCTTGGAGTGATGAAATGTTCTGGTATTAGATAGTGGTGATAGTTGCACAACTTTGTACACATACTAAAAACCACTGATTTGTACATTTATTTAAAAGGGTGAATTATACTGTGTCTCAATTTTTTCTTTTCTTTCTTTCTAGAAATGGGTCTGAGTATGTTGCCCAGGCTGATCTCCAACTTCTCACCTCAAGTGACCCTCCCACCTTGGCCTCCTAGAGTACTGGGATTACAGGTGTGAACCACCATGTCTGGCCTCACAACAGCTTTAAATACAGTAGGCAAAAACTGGAAACAGTCCAAATGTTCATCACCAAGAAACCGGATAGATACATTGTGGTCTAGGTGCCCAGTGGAATACTACACAGCAATGAAAAAGAACAAATGGCAGGTGCATGCAAAAACATGTACAACTCTCACTGATGCTATGTTAAGTAGAAGTAGCCAAATGCAATAGCATACATATTGTATGATTCAAATTGAAGTTCAAGAACAAGCAAAACTTTAAGATATGGTGATAAAAGTTAGACAAGCAGTAATCTCTTTGGGGAGTGGGGGTTTGGTGCAAAGGAAACTTCTGGGATGCTTATACGTTGATCTGGATGTAACATGCACACATTCACTGAGTTTTACATTTAAGATTTGTGTTATGCTTCCATTTCAAGAATGAAAAAGACAGGGAAAAGGGTTTGCTGTTGTTTTTGAGACTGAGTCTCGCTCTGTCACCCAGGCTGAAGTGCAGTGGTGTGATCTCAGCTTACCCCAACCTCCACCTCCTGAGTTCAAGTGATTCTCCTGCCTCAGCCTCCTGAGTAGCTGGGATTATAGGCACCTGCCACCATGCCCAGCTAATTTTTGTATTTTTAGTAGAGATGGAGTTTTGCCATGTTGGCCAAGCTGGTCTCGAATTCCTAAACACAAGTGATCCACCCGCCTTGGCCTCCTAAAGTGCCGGGATTACAAGAGTGAGCTGCCGTGCCCAGCAAGGGCTGGAAAAAAAATGTCTGCTGGGTGCGGTGGCTCACGCCTGTAATCTCAGCACTTTGGGAGGCTGAGGCGGGCAGATCACGAGGTCAAGAGATCGAAACTATCCTGGCCAACATGGTGAAACCCCGTCTTTACTAAAAAAATACAAAAAATTAGCCAGGTGTGGTGGTGCGTGCTTGTCATTCCAGCTGCTAGCGAGGCTGGGGTGGAAGAATCACTTGAACTGGAAGGCGGAGGTTGCAGTGAGCCAAGATTGCGCCATTGCACTCCAGCCCGGCGATAGAGCAAGACTCCACCTCAAAAAAAAAAATTTAATCATCTAACATTTATCTAATGATTGCCATGAGCCAATCAGCCATTGATTATTTCATTAGATTGTTTTTTTCAGAGATACCCTAGAAAGAATATGTAACTATATAAAAGCCAGTAATTACGTTTAAACATGTATGGATGAGCTAATTTTCATTACTTTTTTTTTTTTTCTGAGACAGGATCTTGCTCTGTCACCCAGGCTGGAGTGCAGTGGCATGATCACGGCTCACTGCAAACTTGACGTCCTAGGCTCAAGTAATCCTCCCACCTTAGCTTCCCGAGTAGCTGGGACTACAGGTGCACACTACCATGCCCAGCCAATGTTTAGATTTTTTTAGAGATGGGGTCTTGCCATGTTGCCCACGCTAGTCTCAAATTCCCTAGGCTTAAGTGATCTGCCCGCCTCAGTCTCCCAAGGTACTAGAATCACAGACGTAAGTCACTGGACGTAGCCAGTTTTCATTATTATAAAGACATGCAGCTGCGTTAGGGCCTGCTGTCCAGTTGTGGGTCTGGGGCTGGTCCTGGTCCTGTTCACAGGGATGCAGGACCCCAGGAAGGGAAAGAACCTCACGACACAAAGCAGAGTCTGCAGGGTAAAGCAGAAAACGAGCATCTTCCCTCCCAGGAGAAACTTGGCAGTCAGGGGTCCTGTGCAGAGAAGTAGATAGGATGAGACACAAAACCAAATTGGCCGGGACAGCGCCAGCCCTTTTAATGTGGACTAGACTGTGTCTCAGGGGTGGGCTTGGCAGGTAAAAGCAGCTACTTACAAATAAAGACAGGCTTGTTCTCTCAGGTCTGGCTGTGGCTCCACGGTGGCCATGGGACACTGGCCTCTGAAGAGGGCTTTCAGGCTGCCCTTGACTTCTCTTACATATCTGCCTCCTCCATTAGGACCTTTTTGCTATGGTGACCACTTCCTTACTGTAGCTACCCTAAAAAACAGTGCACTCCATTGGCTGGGTGCAATGGCTCACACCTGTAATTCCAACACTTTGGAATTACAGGCAGGTGGACCATGAGGTCAGGAATTCAAGACCAGCCTGGCCAAGATGGTGACATCCTGTCTCTACTAAAAATACAAAAATTAGCCGGGCATGGTGGCGCATGCCTATAATCCTAGCTACTTGGGAGGCTGAGGCAGAAGAATCGCTTGAACCCAGAAGGTGGAGGTTGTAGTGAGCTGAGATCGTACCACTGCACTTCAGGCTGGGCGACAGAGGGAGACTCCGTCTCAAAGGAAAAACAAAACAAAACAAAGCAGTGCACTCCCAGGGCCAAGTTCCATGCCAGGTGGACGCCAGGCCTTCATGAGAGTAGAGGGTGAATGCTTTCCTCCTGCCTCTTCTCAATCTCTCCATCCACCATTCCCCACTCTGCTGCCAGGGTGGCCTCCCCCAGATGTAAACTCCCCTCCTCAAAATCTGTCCATGGCACCATGAGTGTAGAATAAAAGTAATATGCCCTCCAGGAAGAAATATGAGGCCTTTTATATTATTACTTATTTTTCTGGCATCTTTTCCGGACCAGCCTCCCAATGCCACACCTCCCTTGTGAGCCTTAAGAAGCTCCTGCCGGCTCCATTCTCCAAAGCCCCAGGATTCTGGAACCCCCTCGATAGGCACTGGTCCCCCTTTCTGAAGTTCCTTCTCCCCCACCAACTCCTCCACTCTGCCTGGTTCTCCTTTCTTTGCTTCAAGACTTAACTCAGGGGTCGGGTGCAGTGGCTCACGCCTTTAATCCCAGCACTTTGTGAGGCCAAGGTGGGAGGACTGCTTGAGGCCAGGATTTCGAGGCCAGCCTGGCCAACATAGCAAGACCCCAGCTGTATTAAAACAAACAAACAAGCCAGCATTTTGGGAGGCCAAGGTGAGTGTATCATTTGAGATCAGGAGTTTGAGGTCAGCCTGGGTAACATGGTGAAAGCCTGTCTCTATTAAAAATACAAAAAAATTAGCTGGGCGTGATGATGTGTGCCTGTAATCCCAGCTACTAGGCAGGCTGAGGCAAGAGAATCACTTGAATCCAGAAAACGGAGGTTGCAGTGAGCCGAGATTGTGTCACTGCACACCGGCTGTGGTGACAGAGAGAGACTCTGTCTCAAAAAAAAAAAAAAAAAAAAAGTTCAGTGTCACCCCCTCCGGGAACTCTTTCCTAGGTGGCTCAGAATGAGGGCTCCTCCTTTATGCTTCTGAAGCCTCCCCTGTCACGGGTCTGGCACATCACAGATGTTGAGAACTGGAACTCTCTCATACATTGTGACAGAAATATAAATAGTGTGGCCACTTTGAAAAACATTTCAGCAGCTCATCAAGAGATTAAACATAGGGTTACCATTTAACCTAGCAATTTCACTCCTAGATATCTGCCTGAGAGACTTGAAAACACACATTCACACAAAAACATGTACACGGGCTGGGTGCAGTGGCTCATGCCTGTAATCCTAGCACTTTAGAAGGCTGTGACAGATGAATCACTTGAGTCCAGGAGTTGGAGACCAGCTTAGTGATGCTAAGCGTTTTTTCATGTTTGTTGGTGACCTGTATATCTTCTTTTAAGAAGATTTCATGGCTGGGCATGGTGGCTCATGCCTGTAATCCTAACACTTTGGGAGGTCGAGGTGGGCAGATCACTTAAAGTCAGGGATTCGAGACCAGCCTGGGCAACATGGTAAAATCCCTTCTCTACAAAAAGTATAAAAATTAGCCAGGCATGATGGCATGCATCTGTAGTCCCAGCTATTTGAGAGGCTAAGGTGGGAGGATCACTTGAGCCCAGGAGATTGAGGCTGCATTAAGCTGTAATCATGCCACTGCACTGTAGCCTCAGTGACAGAGTTGGACCCTGTCTCAAAAACAAACAAACAAATAAGATCCCCCAAAACAAAACATGTTTGTGGATGTTCTAATTCACAATAGCCAAAAAATGGAAACAATACAAATTTCCATCAACTGATGGATACACAATATGTGGTATATCCATATAATGAAATGTTATTCTGGCATAAAAAGAAGTGAAGTCTTTTTTTTTTTTTTGAGATGGAGTCTCACTCTGTCACCCAGGCTGGAATGCAGTGGCACAATCTTGGCTCACTGCAACCTCCGCCTTCTGGGTTCAAGCAATTCTCTTGCCTCAGAGTCCTGAGTATCTGGGACTACAGGGATGTACCACCATGCTTAGTTATTTTTTTGTATTTTTAGTAGAGACAGGGTTTCACCATGTTGGCCAGGCTGGTCTTGAACTCTCGACTTCAAGTGATCTGCCCACCTCGACCTTCCAAAGTGCTGGGATTACAGACGTGAGCCACAGTGCCCAGCCACGAAGTCTTCTTAAAAGAAGATACACAGGTCACCAACAAACATGAAAAAATGCTTAGCATCACTAATCATCAGATAAATGCAAATCAAAACCACAATTAGATATCATCTCACACCAGCCAGAATATCTATCGTTAAAAAGTCAAAAACAATAGATGCTGGTGAGGCCATGGAGAAAACAAAATGCTTATACACTGTAGGTGGGAATGTAAATTAGTCCACACTGTGGAAAGCAGCCTGGAGATTTCTCAAAGAACTTAAAACAGAGTTACTCAGCAACAGCATTACTGATGAATGGGTACGGAATAGATGGTATATCCATACAGTGAAATATTATTATGCCATAAGAAGAAATGAGGCCTGGCACAGTGGGTCATACCTGTAATCTCCAGGATTCTGGGAGGTTGAGGGGGGTGGATCTCCTCAGGTCAGGAGTTCAAGACCAGCCTGACCAATATGGTGAAACCCTATCTCTACTAAAAATACAAAAACTTAGCTGGCTGTGGTGGCTTGTGCCTCTAGTTCCAGCTACTTGGGAGGCTGAGACAGGAGGATTGCTTGAACCCGGGAGGTGGAGGTTGCAGTGAGCTGAGATCATACCATTGCACTCCAGCCTGGGTGACAGAGCAAGACTCCATCTCAAAAAAAATAAGGAGAAATGAAGACTTGACTCTAGAAGCTTGCTTGGTCACTGGACCAAATTGAGGGCTAGTTAAAACAGGTCTAGGGTGGAAGCAGCTTTCCATAAGACACGGTCACCTGTGTGCCATGTCATTTATCATCACCATGGCAACACTGGAAGTTACTGCCCCTTTTCATGGCAATGACCCGACAACTTGGAAGTTACCACCTGCATCCTAGAAATGTCTGCATAAACCACCCCTTAATTTGCATATACCTAAAAGTGAGGATAAAATGAGCGCAGAACTGCCTCTGTGCTGCTATTCTGGGCACACTGCTCAGGGAGCAGCCTAGCTCTGTAAGGAGCGGGACCTCTGCAGCTACTGCTTCAACTTTTAACACCACTGGCTCACCCCTGAATTCTTTCCTGGGTGAAGCCATGAACCTCCTGGGCTAAGCTCTCATTTGGGGGCTTGCCTGGCCTGCTTCAGATACACGTGTTATATCCATATAATGAAATATTATTATGCCATAAGAAGAAATGAAGTCTCTCAAAGACATACAAGCGGTCAGTAAACATATGAAACAGAGCTACCACTCATCCCAGCAACCCCATATGCCCAAAAGGAAATAAATCATTCTGCCAAAAAGATGCATGCACTCGTATGCTCATCGCTGTGCTATTCACAATAGCAAAAACATGAAATCAATCTAGGTGTCCATGAAATATTACACAGCCATAAAAAAAGAATGAAATCATGTCCATGGAGTACTATGCTCACTACAGGGTGACAAGATCCAAACTCCAAACCTCACCATGATGCAATATTCCCATGTAAGTAGCCTGCACATGTACCCCCGTATCTAAAAGTTGAAATTAAAAAAAAAGAAGAAATGAAGTGCTGATATATGTGCCAACAATGACGAACTTCAGAAAACATGACACTAAAAGAAGCCAGCCACCAAAGGCCACACTGTATAATTCCACTGATATGAAATGTCCAGAAGAGGCAAATCTATGGAGAAAGTAAATAGATTAGTGGTTGCCTAAAGCTGGGGGAAGGGAGTGGTACGGGGAATGACTACTAAAGGGAGCAAAGTTTCCTTTTGGGGTAATTAAAATATTCTAAAATTAGATTAAAATGATGGCTCAAAACTCGATAAATATATGAAAAACCACTGAAATTTACACTTATTTTATTTTTTGAGATGGAGTTTCGTTCTGTCACCCAGGCTGGAGTGCAGTGGCACGATCTCAGCTCACTGCAACCTCCACCTCCTGGGTTCAAGCGATTCTCCTGTCTCAGCCTCCCGAGTAGCTGGGATTATAGGCATGCACCACCATGCCTGGCTAATTTTTGTATTTTTTGTAGAGATGAGATTTCACCATGTTTGCCAGACTAGTCTTGAACTCCTGACTTCAGGTGATCCACCCGCCTCAGCCTCCCAAAGTGCTGTGATTATCGGCATGAGTCACTGCACCCAGCTGAATTGTACACTTTCAATGGGTAAGCTTTATGGTAGGTAAATGACATAAACATTCAAAAAATACAAAAATATGCCTGTAATCCCAGTACTTTGGGAGGCTAAGGCAGGCAGATCATGAGGTCAGGAGTTTGAGACCAGCCTGATCAACATGGTGAAACCCTGTCTCTACTAAAAAGAAAATTAGCCAGGTGTGGTGGCATATGCCTGTAATCCCAGCTACTTAGGAGTCTCAGGCAGGAGAATCACTTGAACGTTGGAGGCTGAGGTTGCAGTGAGCTGAGATAGCGCCATTGCACTCCAGCCTGGGCGACAGAGCAAGAATCCATCTCAAAAAAACAAAAACAAAAACACAATCCCAAAAATGCTATTTTGCTGCTTTGGTGGGTTTTTCAGGACATGCACTGGCTCTGGGCTTGCTGATAGTCCTACTAAAGTCATATAATAACAGTCATGATCCTGAGCGCATGTTTCCCGAGTGAGCCCCATGGGAACCAGGTACTACACTGCCTCCCAACTTGACCACACTTCTTTGCCCTGGGGGTGTAGGAGGTATGTGGTCTGTGTGTGGTCATAGAGCACTTCCCTCCACTCAGAACAGACTCAACCCTGCACAGAAGATCTGGGTTCCCTGAGCTTCCTTCAGAGTCCTTCCTTTTTTGTCTCTGTTGCAGGAAGACAGTGGGCCTGGGGGTAAGGAGAGAAAGGGACTCCAGTGGGACAAATATTTGATTATATATATTATAATATAGAATATAAAGCCTGTTTTGCTAATGGAGTAGAACAATATTGACAAAAGAGATTCTGGGAAGGGGAAGGAGAAGAGAATGAACAGTAAGTATCCGAAGGGAGTGCGGGCTTCTGTGAAGGGAGAGGCTGGTGACCTTGAGTGTGGGTGACATCTCTGAATCTTCCCTATTAATTTTGCCATGTTGTATTTCCATTGCCTAAACCAATGCAGAAACTACCACTGAAATCATATGCATAGGCCTGGAAAGATACGCTAAGTTAAGAATGTGATTTGATGGGTGCAGTGGCTCACGCCTATAATCCCAGCACTTTGGGAGGCCGAGGTGGGCAGATCATGAAGTCAGGAGTTCGAGACCAGCCTGGGCAACATAGTAAAACCCTGTCTCTACTAAAAATACAAACAAATTAGCTGGGAGTAGTGGCAGGCACCTGTAGTCCCAGCTACTTGGGAGGCTGAGGCAGGAGAATCACTTGAACCCGGGAGGCAGAGGTTGCAGCGAGCCGAGATCGCGCCACTGCACTCCGGCCTGGATGACAAAGTGAGACTCCATCTCAAAAAAAAAGGAATGTGATTTATGAGACTGGGCATAGTGGCTCATGCCTGTAATCCTAGGACTTTGGGAAGTGAAAGTGAGTTGGACTGCCTGAGGCCAGGAGTTTGAGACCAGCCTGGCCAACATGGTTAAATTCTATCTCTACTAAAAATACAAAAATTAGCCAGGTGTGGTGGCAGGTGCCTGTAATCCCAGCTACTTGGCAGGCTGAGGCAGGAGAATTGCTTGAATCCGAGAAGTGGAGGTTGCAGTGAGCCGAGATCATGCCACTGTGCTCCAGCCTGGCAACAGAGTCAGTGAGACTCTGTATCAAAAAATAAAATAAAATAAAATAAATATGATACATGAAAAATGCCTAACATAAGGTCTGACCCCTAGCAAGTGCTTAATTGATGTTAGTCATTATTGCATTTCCCAAGGCAGTCAAAGGAACCTTTAAGTAATGTATCCAATCCTATAGTCCAGGGCAGACACAGCATGCTTTTCCATAGCACCCCGGAATTGCTGGGAAATTTGCTGTTTGAGGCCATGGGACTAGTTCCTGCCTGCTATGTGTTCCTATACCATATAATACCATTCAGAGTAAAAAGATAGTAATAAAATAATAAAACAGAAGACAAAAGGTAACTTTTGGAGGTGATGGACAGCTTTACGGCATAGCAGCCGGTGTGGTGGCTCACTCCTGTAATCTTAGCACTTTGGGAGGCCGAGGCAGGCAGACTGCCTGAGCTCAGGAGCTTGAGACCAACCTGGGCAACATGGCAAAACTCTGTCTCTACTAAAAATACAAAAAATTAGTTGGGCGTGGTGGTGCGCACCTGCAGTCCCAGCTACTCAGGAGGCTGAGGCATAAGAATTGCTTGAACCTTGGTGGTGGAGGTCGCAGTGAGCTGAGATTGCACCACTGCACTCCATCCTGGGCAACAGAGCAAGACTCTGTCTCCAAGAAAAACTAAAAAACAAAAAAGATTTATGGTATAGATTGTGGTGATGGTTTCACAGGTGTATACTTATGTTCAAAATAATCAAGCTGTATGCATTAAAAAATAAAAAATAATATTGAATTTGGAAAAAAAAACCTGAGAGATTATCTACATCTCCAAAGATGGCTAACATCAATTCCTTACCCCACTGTGCTGACATACTGCTCCTCTCACCAAGGGGAGAAACAAGTCTATTTCCCCACCTCTTGTTTTAACCAACAGAATGTACCAGAAGAGACATTATGTCAGTTTAGCCTTTCAAGAGAAGCTGGAAGCCTGGAACCCTCCACAATGTAAGAAGTCTAGGCTGATTACCTTAGAGCACCATGCTGTGAGGAAGCCTAAGCTAGCCATGTGGTGAGACCATGTGGCAAGATGCTTAACCAGGTCTTCGATGCTCCATCCATCTCAGCTGAGACCACGTGAGTGAAAGGGCCATCTGAGATATTTCAGTCCAAGCTCACACCATGCAGAGCAGATGTGTCCAGCTAAGCCCAGTCAAGAGTGCAGAATTGTGAGAAACAATGCACCGTTGTTGTTTTGAGCCACTAAATTTTGGGGCTGTTACTCAGCAAGAGGTAAAAAAGCAGATGTGTCAAGCATATTATAAAACAGGTGCATTAACTGGATTACCAAAGATGAAGAGAATGAATGCGGCTTTGTTCTTTCCCAGAGCACACCAAAAGTTCATACAATCAGCCACAAGCCTGAAAGCTGAAAATAAGGGAATTTATACCTGCCAAGAAGCTCTCGTGAGTTAAAATACAGGAGGTAGAGTTAAACAGGGAAATCTGATTTCTTTCCCCATCTGATTTTGATTTCCTCCCAACAGAGGCAAATGATGAGTATTATTATTTTTTTTATTTCCTTTTTGCAGGCACTGTCATGGGAATGATGAGTATTATTAACTGCACGTAAATGACTATCTTGAGGCTTAGAACACATGGCTTCCACCTGCGGTTGGCCAGAATATGGACAGGGAAACCCTCGAGAACCTAAGTGGAGGTCTTCCTGCAAACCCTCGAGAACCTGAGTAAGTAAAGGATAGGACAGAGTCAGCAAGTAGAGGAAAGTGCGAGGCCAAGCTCCTGGTAACCCAGAGATGTAGGAGACCAAAAAAACCCCAGCAAACAAAGCAAGGTGGGAGCAGGTACCAGAGGCAGGGAAATAAAATAAAAACCAGTCATACAGGAGTTTTTCTGCTGCTTAGCTCAGCTAGTTCCGAGTTCTTGTCTCACAACCAGGAAGAATTAGGCACGAGGACACCAGAGAGTGAATGGAGTATAATTTATTAAGCAAAAGGCAAGCTCTCAGCAAAGAGAGGATGCGGGGGTGGTTCCCAACCCCAAAGTGGGAAAGTCCCCTAATATGGCTGAGGCTGGGACTTTTATGGGCTCACACAATAGGGAGTGTGTGCTGATTGGTTTGTGAGTATGCAAAAAAGGTTAAAGTGAAGATACCACTCAAAAGTGGGCATGACAGTGTAGAAAACCAATTTGGAAAGAGCAGGTATATGTAATATAGGTGAAAGGTGGGGATCAGAAGAAAGACCAGTTCTCAGTCTGGTCTGAGGATTTAACCTGTAGCTTGGCTTTCAGGCTTTGAACTGTCTTTGGCTTGAAAGTGGGGTTTCACTGGGGTCCCACCTCTATCTGCCTAGGCATTTGGCTCCCCTCCTGTCATTGTCACCAGGGCCATGGCTTGAGCTGCCTTCATGCACCTTAGGTCCTGAACAATGGGTCTGACTGATCAAGGGAACCTGGACCAGTTGACCGTGCCTGACCCTGCCCTCCCTCCCTGATTCATGGACTGCCTTTGGCTTGTTTCTTCAGTCAGTGACAGCTGAGTTTGAGATGGTATCTATTCCAGCATCTTCATTTACATTTCAGGCTCATACTCTTCAAGAATAAAACAAGACTTTGCAGTATTAAAAATGGAACACCAGTGGATTGCATTTCCAAAGCTGTTGAGAATTGTGGGGCCTGACAGCTCATGTCAGTTCAGACTAAGCCTGGAAAAGTATTGCTTGCACAGCAAAAATGATCTAGACACTTAAATCAATGTGTGGTTCCTGACTGCATGACAAAAGCATCGAATTATATTGGGGTATTGTGAAATAAAGTTTTGGAAAAAGAATAGATAGAAACAAGAAGTATGCTGCATTTTCATGATTAAGAATAGAATTTTTAAGCTGAAAGTGGTAATTTGGTTTCATGCCCTCAGTTTTAACCAAGGCCTGAGAAAAATAACATACTTTGCCCCAACATCACAGGCACTTGGTAATAGGACTGGGACTAGAATCCCAGCCTACCTTACTTCTAACTCAATGTTCTTTCCACTACATTTACTTTTAATATTAAACAGGAAAAGGGTGTTTTTGTTATAGCCCAGTGCCAAATAGGCAATTAACAACTGGGCTTTTTATGGTAACATTGTGTCGATATTTTGCAGTCTGGTGTCATATCTACAGCTGTTGATTTCATCTAGTCAATCTCAAACATGGCCTATAATTAAGGATTCACTTTCAAAGAGCTGGAGGGAGGCAAGGGAAAGGACTCCTTTAATCAAAACTCAAGATTAGAAATGAACATCCAGGTAAGTGCTTTTGAATGAAGATGAGCCACAAAAAAATGGGGGGTGGGGTGGGGGGGAAAGAAATCAAATCATCCCATCTTCTCTGAAATAGTCTGGTCCCTGCAAGCTTGTCTTTCCACATTCTATCCCTCCTCCTCACTGTCCTCCTTACCACCTCCCAAGACCCATTCTTTATGAAGTCATTTTCTTTCTCATTTTCTCACTTGGGTTTACAAACAGTCAGTATCTAAATTACCCCCTTCACATATCAGTCGACCTTCTTACAACATTTCATATATATATATATATATATATATATATATATATATTTCTGGTTTGTAGTTCTACAGCATCTGCAGTATTTTGGTCCTGATTCAAACTCTGTCATAGCACTCGTTCTTTATAAAAGAACAGAATTATTTTACATTTTAATTATTTCCAAGTTTCCTTATTTTAAAAGGAGGTTTGTAAACCCCAACCTTCATCCCGATGTTAAAAATCCCCTGGGCCTTTCCATGTGCACTGTGGAAGGTTTACAAGGTTCCACAGGCAGGTTTCAAGGTTTGGCCAATTATAAAACGTCCTAAGGCTGGACTTTAGTGTGACCGAGATGACATGTCTTGAAACCCCTGTCGGGTCCCAACTCAGTGCAATCAGAAAACACAGGGAAAGATCTCTTGTGGGTTAAACGATGACCCTCCCCAAAGATATGTCCAAGTCTTCACCCCTAGTATGTATCTATCTATGAATGTGATCTTATATGGGAAAGGTCTTTGCAAATGTAATTAAGTTAAGGAGCTTGAGATGAGATCATCCTGGATTAAGTGGAAGGGTCCTAAATCCAATGACAAGTGTCCTTACCAGAGACAGAAGAAGAGAAGACACAGAAGAAGAGGTTATGTGAGGACAGCGGCAGAGATGGGAGTTAAGTAACCACAAACCAAAGAACTTCTGGAGCCGCTGGAAGCTGGAAGATGAACGGAAGGATGGTCGCCTAGAGCCTCACCTTTATTTCAGACTTCTGGTATCCAGAACCGTTACTGAAACCTCTGGGGATGAGGCTCAGACAGAGCAAGGTTAGACCCCTATGCTCAGATATACCTGGTCCTGGGTGGGGTCTGAACAGGTGGCGATCTGAATATACAGCCAAGATCCAGCCACTGCTTTGAAGTACACGTGTTAGCTCCATGTTCTTGATGAGGAACCTGAAGCTCAGAAACGATCAGCGACTCAGCCATGGTCCTCCCAGATCTGGGCTCCTATGAACCTCTGGTCTGAACGTTTGCTTCCCCTCCCCTCCCACAATTCACATGTTGAAACTTTTGGTTTTTTTGCAACAGGGTCTTGCTCTGTCTCCCAGGCTGGAGTGCAGTGGTGCCATCATAGCCCACTGAGGCCTTGAGCTCATGACTCAAGCGATTATCTTACCTAGATGGGATTCCAGGCATGCACCACCACATCTAGCTAATTAAACAACTTTTTTTAATGTTTTGTGGAGATGAGGTCTCGCTATGTTGCCCAGGTTGGTCACAAATTTCCAGCCTCAAGTAAAGCTCCTGCCTTGGCCTCCCAAAGTACTGTGGGCCACTGAACCCAACCCATAGGTTGAAACTTAATCACCAATGTGATGGTATTGGGGGTGGGGATCTTTGGGAGGGAATTAGTGCTCTTAAAAAGAAACTTTGGATAGGTCCTTCACCCTTTCTGCTATGTGACGACACAGTGAGGGGACAATATCTATGAACCAAGAAACGAGCCATCTCCAGACACTGAATCTGTCAACACTTTGATCTTGGATTTGACCCCCTCTGGAATTGTAAGAAATCAATGTTTGTTGTTTACAAGCCACCCAGTCTATGGTATTCTGTTGCTGTAGCCCACACGGACTAAGACTTCACCCCTACACCATGCAGACAGGCCGTCCTGTCTGAAACTCTGGTGCAATTTACTAGAGGAGAGCTTCTGTCTCCCCATCTGTAGAATGGTGTAAGAACTCCCTTGTGGGATGGTTGCAAGACTTAAATTGGATAACGTAGGCAAAGTCCCCAGCCCAGCCTGGCAGAGAGAAGGTGTCTGACACACAGGAGACATCCCAAAGTGAGAAGCACATGAGACAAGAATGCCCTGGGAGATGCTGTAGCACACTGTCTTCAAATCTTATTAAGCTCCTCCAAAGGAACACAGTAGGAACATCCCAGGGGCTGGAGGATTACTATGAGTTTATTGTCATCCTGTAGTCAAATGTACAGAAAAATGGTGTTCGTCTCAAATAAAAAATATGACTGCTCAACAGCACGTAGGTTTCCTGGTGTGAGTGAAAGCCTGGGTGGGCGTTTCCATTTTCTGGAAGCTGTAAGGTGCTAGTGTCCGTAAGTATGGTGGCTGGAGGAATTCCGAGAGAAGGGTTCTTGTTTGTGGGATGTTATGACTGGGTTCTGGGTCCAGGAAAAGCGATAGTCTTCAGTGCTCAGAACCAATTTCTTTCCTTCTTTCTCTTATGTTTCAGAGGCAGGAACACTCTGTTCCAAGTGGACAAAAGCATAGAGCAGAGCGGATTGTCCCTGCCATGGGCTCCTCCCTTAGGCGATTTCGCCTGGGGGCCTCTGGAACCACCTGGTCCCAGCCAAGCAGGGCGCTCTCCTGGAACAGTGCATGTACTGGGCAGCCACCTCCCAATGGCAGGATGGGTCAGCTTCAAGGCCGGGCAGGCTTCAAGCATCTTAAAGGTGACTTACAAGCTTTCCTTGTGAAGGGCTGAGCGGCACACAGAGACATATGCTATCCTTTCCTTCCAGGAATCTTCCAAGCCAGGGCTCTCTTTCCCCTTGGTTCAAGTTCAAGTTCAAGAAATCTACATTAATTCAGAGCTAAACTTTACCTGGTGGAAATGGTCATTCATTGGAGGGGAATGAGAGAATGAGATCTGCAAACCCAGGAGTCTTCAGGAGAAGTTCCAGAATGCAGAGAAAGAAATCTGACATGTGATATGTGCTGTTCATCCATCCTTGTTTAGGGCAGAGGGTTAGTTCCCCTACTGTATTTGTTTCTTGCTGTGTCAGTATCACGGAAAAAAAAAAAAACCAAAAACATAGACTGGTGGCTTAAACATCAGAAATGTATTGTCTCACAGTTCTGGAGGCCAGAAGCCCCAAATTGAGGTATCATCAGGGCTGTCTCCTTCCAAGGGCTGCGAGGAGGAGTCTGTTTCATGCCTCTCCCCTGGGGAATCCCTTGTTTTATATAGGCATCACTCTGGAGTGAAGACATCACATTCTCACTGCGTCTTTGTATCGTCTTCCCTCTCTGCTTGTCTGTGTCTGTGTCCAATGTGTCCAAACCCCCCAGCAACCTTTTTTTTTTTTTTTTTTTTTAAGACAAAGTCTTGCTGCGTCACCCAGGCTGGAGTGCAGTGGCATGATCTTAGCTCACTGCAACCTCTACCTCCCAGGTTCAAGCAATGCTCCTGCCTCAGCCTCCCAAATAGCTGGGACTACAGGCGCCCACCACCATGCCTGGCTAATTTTTGTATTTTTAATAGAGACGGGGTTTCACCATATTGCCCAGGGTGGTGTCGAACTCCTGACCTCAAGAGAGTCATCTGCTTTGACCTCCCAAAGTGCTGAAATCACAGGCATGAGCCACTCCACCTGGCTCCAAATTTCCTCTTTTTATAAGGATACCCATCATACTGGATTAGAGCTCCCCTAATGATCTCACTTCAACTTGATTACCTTTGTAAAGACTCTATCCCAAATAAGTTCACATTCTGGGGGTTAGGATATCAACATAGTTTTTTGAGGGGACACAAACCCATAACATGAGTCAGAGAGGTTTTCACAAGGCAAGTCTTCTGGGTTCCACGGTCACTCTTCTAGCTCACTCATGTGGTCAAGGAGCACCGAACCCCAGTAGTGGCAGCTGGCTCCACTGGGGGACGTGGAGGTTTTCTGCAAATGATTATCTTGCCTCAAGGGCCCTGCCCAGCTCCTGTCGCCCAGCAGCTGGCGGGTAGGGAACGCATGGGGCTGCAAGTTCTTTTGGCCAGGGTTTTATAAATTCATCCACAATGAGATCTCTGGCTCTGGATGCTGCTGATTCTCTCCAGGCTTGGCAGATGGCAAATTGGACCCTTGTAGTTAAAGCCCATCTGTATCGAGGGGATTGAGCTGGGGCCAGGGCTGTTTCCCTGGGGCCAGATGGACTTTGGCACATCTTTAGAAGGCGTCCACTCTAGAGGATCAGCCACACCTGCAGGCCTCATCCATTTCACACTGGGACAAGGCAAAGCAAAGGTGATACTAAGGGCTTGTTCAAGGAGTCCATGTAAAACTACGTCCCCGTTTTGGATAGAATCAGTCTCCCACCCGGAAGTTGCAAGGAGAAGCCCACAGGAGCTCTTGGTCCAGCTGGGGCTGAGCTTGCATCTTGGAGGCAATCTTATTAGCTGATGTTCACTGAGATATGAAGTCTCCATCATTAATTACGCTTTCAACTTTAACCACAAAGGGCAATAACCAACAGAGGCTTGCCCTGTTAATTGAAATGAGAAGTTTCTGACAAATGCCGAATGAAAAAAGGCAAAGCAGGAACTCCAGCCAGGCACTGCTACATTATGTAACTATAACCCCCAGCTCTAAAATAGGGATGGATGAACAACATACATCACATGTCAGATTTTTTTCTCTCCATTCTGGAACTTCTCCCGAAGACTCCAAGGTGTTACAGAGCTCATCCTCATTCCCTTCCAACGAAAGTATAGCCCAGCCCTGAATTAATGTAGGATTTCTTGAACTTTAATCTTAAGAGGGATACACATAAAACCAAGGATCTTTCAAAGCAGCTAGTCCCCAAAGATCACTTATTAAGTGACCCCATTGATATGAAATGCCCAGAACAGGAAAATCTATGGAGTCAGAAAGTAGATCAGTGATTGCTGATGGTTGGGAGAGGGGAGGGAGATGATAGCTAAAGCATATGGGGTTTCTTTGTGGGGTGATGAAAATAGTTCTATTTGACTGTGGTGATGTAAATGTGTGATTACAGTAAAATCCATTGAACTATACATCCAAAATGGCTGAACTGTATGGTATATGATGTATATCTCAATAAAGCTTTTTTTTGGGGGCGGGGGTGGAGTCTCACTCTGTCGCCTGGGCTGGAATACAATAGTATGATCTCAGCTCACTGCAACCTCCACTTCCTGGGTTCAAGCAATTCTCCTGCCTCAGCCTCCCAAGTAGCTGGGATTACAGGTGCGTGCTGCCACCACCACTGGCTAATTTTTGTATTTTTAGTAGAGATGGGGTTTCACCATGTTGTCCAGGCTGGTCTCAAACTTCTGACCTCAGGTGATCCACCCGCCTCGGCCTCACAAAGTGCTGGGATTACAGCGGTGAGTTACTGCGGCTAGCCAATAAAGCTGTTTTTTAAAAAAGAGACCAAACTAAGGAGTTTTCAGAATGTGCTGGAGAACTGACTTAAAACTTGACTTAAAAGGTCAATTGCTATGCATCAGCTTTAAAAAAAAAAAAAAAAACCCAAAACCCTAAATGCAAATCATGCCAGAATCAGTCAATTCTTGCTTTGTTAGCAGTTAATACCTAAAGTGCTATTTTTAAAGCATTTGCTCTTGGCACTAGAATGTACCGTAAACCCTGAGCAGTTTGTGCTTTTTCTCTGCAAAGTGACTCTTAAAGGAGCTTGACTCATAAAGTGCATCTGATGTGTAGAAAGGCACGGAAAGGTGGCTGTGCCTAGGGGAGTGTTTCTCTGTGTGTTTTGTGCCCTTCTCAGTTACAGTTAAGTGCCAGAAAACACTTGAAACTCACTGCTCTGAGAAGAGAGACAATGCAAATGAGAAATTTGAGCACATCACACAAAACAATGTAACAGTCTATGGTTTTGGCCAGGCGCGGGCAGATCATTTGAGGCCAGGAGTTTGAGACCAGTCTGATCAACATGGTAAAACCCTGTCTCTACTAAAAATACCAAAAAAAAAAAAAAAAATAGCCAGATGTGGTGGCACATGCCTGTAGTCCCAGCTGCTCGGGAGGCTGAGGCAGGGGAATCATTTAAACCTGGGAGGCAGAGGCTGCAGTGAGCTGAGGTCATGCCACTGCACCGCTCCAGCCTGGGAGACAGAGCATTCCGTCCCAAAAAAAAAACCCCTCATGGTTTCTAGGCCCCAGGATGCCTTTTAGGGACTGGGAAGAAGATAAAAGTAAATGAGACCTGCAAGAGAGGTGGTCAGAGGAAAGTCAGTGAAGGAAGGAGGGAAAAATAATCCTAGGAGCTGATGTTTTTCAAGTGCTTGCTCCACACCAGAGGCTGTGTCAGACACTTCAGCTTCGCTCTCTCATTTCATCCTTGTGATGTAATAGAAAATAGATTTGGTTTTTGTCCCTGCTTCCTGAGACAATGCTCTGAAAACCCTTGGAATTTCCTGAGTGATGGGGGTGTCTTTTGGGATGCATAATGAGCTCCTTCTGATCACACACACAGGTGGGGAGTCTTCGATGGCCTCAAGATGGCTCTGGTCACTAGAAACCCCGAGTGCTTAGGAGGTTAGAATTTTCAGCCCCATCCACTGACCTCTGGGGAGGGAGGGGTGCTGGGATTGAGCTCCATAAACACTTAAACATGTTGACCTGCTGGGAGGGTGGTACACCCAGAGGGGGCGTGGAAGCCCCAAGTCCCCACCCCACAATATGTCACCTGACGCCTCTCTCCCATTTACCTGCTGCTGAGTGATATCCTTGATAATAAACTAGTTAAGTCTAAATAAATGTTTTCCTAAGTTCGATGAACATTTCCAGCAACTTATTGAGCCTCAGGAAGGAGTTGTGGAGACCCCAGATTAAAAAAAATAGAGACGGCGAGTCTCACTCTGGCCAGGCTAGTCTCGAATGCCTGGCCTCAAGTGATCCGCCTGCCTTGGCCTCCCAAAGTGCTGGGATTACAGACATGAGCCACTATGTCCAGCCAACACTCTAGATTTACAGCCTGTCAATCAGAAGTGGGGGCAGCTTTGTGGGACTGAGCCCTTTAATTTCTGGGGTCTGATGCTAACTTCAGATAGACAGTGTCTGAATTGAATTGAATTGTTGGACACACAGCTGGTGTTGGAGAACTGAACTGGCTGGGGACACAGAAAGCACCCTGGAATTCTCATAAGGAAGCTATTAAAAGTCACCCACTGAAAACTCCATTTTCAATAATGCCCAAGGGGCTGCCCCCATGCTATTCCAGGCTAACATTCCCATGATTCCGTCTCAGCCCCAGCCATGGGCTGCTTCCAAAGCTCCTCCTTTAGAAATTTCCAGATGGGCAGCAGGTGCAATCTCTACGCTCCTCTGCAAGCTTCTGGGGATATTTATTAGTCTCACCCAAGTCTTGTAGGATGGTAGCATTGAGGGTGGGCCTGCAATTTCCCAGCTCAGCAAATAGTCAACTATTTTGTCTGTGTGTGTCAGGGTCTTGCTCTGTTACCCAGGCTGGAGTGCAGTGGTACAATCATGATTCACCGCAGCCTCGAACTCCTAGGCTCAAGCAATCCTCCCACCTCAGCTTCCTGAGTCACTGAGACCACAGGCATGAGCCACTGGGCCTGGCCAATTAAAACAATTTTTTTGTAGACAGGCTTTTGCTATGTTGTGTGGGCTAGTCTCGAACTCCTGGCCTCAAGTGATCCTCCTGCCTTGGCTTCCCAAAGTGCTGGGATTAGAGGCATGAGCCACTGTGCTGGGTTTATGGCCAGCTCTTTTGCAGATGCCCGTGTCTGTAGTTGATTCGCTCAGAATACTCCTGTCACATGGGTTTGGGGTAAGGCAAGAATGACTGCAAATTCCCCTCCTCCATCTCCACATACGGCCTAGGGAAGGGGAAGAGACGGGCAACGAGAGCTGTGGCAACAGGGTCATGGGGGCCACTGATGGTCAGCAGCTGCCTGGAGAATGTGGAGTCCAACTCCTCTTTGTCCCTAGCTTTGGGCCTGGTTCCCAGTTCCAGAGCAACAAGAGATGTCTCCCCAACATCCTGTTGCATAACACTAACCTGTTCCCTTTGCACCACGAGTACAGTTCAAGGTAACCTCTAATCAAAAGCAATAAGGTCATTCAAGGGCACGCTGGGACCCCGCCTTAATACATGTGACAGTGACAGGACAGGAACTCAGCTCCTCCCATCATGGGAGCTTATTAGAACCTGGCTCGGTTTGCAGCCTTTGAACCTGAGGCCGTTCTCCACTCTGATTTTAGCAGTGCTGTTTAGATACAGGCTATGAAGAGGCATTAACAGCCCCCATCCCTACCGATGACCTACAATTTGGCCTAGAGATAGCTTAAGTTTATTAAATCAAAAGCTGATAATACACTGACAGACATCTCGATGAGTTGCAACACGCCAACAGTGATCAGCCCCAGATTAACTGTCCCTAAGTGTGCCTTGCTCCTTGTGTATTGTGTTATTTTGGAAAATTTAGGCCTCCAACTTGTCAAGCAGAAACTGGGGTAGAGATGTTCAATAAGCCAATCAGTCTGTAATTTGAAGACAATACAATATTTCCATTTTTAGATTTCAAACTTATTTGAGCTTTAGAGCTCATTTGCAGTCTCCAAATGCACTTTTGTAATCCCAGTATATAAAGCAGGTGAAAGTAACGCGAGGACTCTTCAGGCTGTTTCTCCCTTCACTGTTGGACACAATAGATTTCACTGTTTACCATGCCCGGGAGCGCCTTGTAGAGTCCTCAGATCTGTGGAGCAGAACTGAGAGATGAACCCAGGAGGCTTTGAAGTGAGAGGGAACCCACCCCCCGCCCCACCCCCAGGTTTGAATTTCAGGTCTAGTAACTACCGTGTGAACCTGGGCAAGTGACTTCATTATTTCACTTTAAGACTATCATGTGGATGCTAGAGTAGAAAAGGAATGTTTTCAAATTAGGGTCTCTAGATGGGTTCTTTGGTGACTAACGGTTTTTTTTTTTTTTTTTTTTTTTTTTTTT